>JAYESA010000018.1:1698665-1821165 GCA_036927795.1 Iris macrosiphon | reverse complement strand
ACTATTGATCTTGTCCCTGCTTGCTTCCTCAAGAGGGACTTTGTCGGCTAGCATTTCGACCGTTAAAACGAGCGTCCTGAATGAATCAAATAAATGGACAGGAGAAGCAAAGAAGGGTGAAGGCGAAGTGCACCTGATCCTGCCAGCTCCAACACATCAGGCCCGAGCAATAGGCCTCAGACTGCGATGTCCTACTGGACTAGGATGGTGAATTCCCCGGAACATGTCTTACTTTGCTAGCTCCTGTTACTTAGGAATCAATTAGTGCCCGACGAACTCGAACCCTGAAACTACTGAGAGAACTCGTTGCCTTGAAGCTTCAACCTGCAATCCTCCGATTAGGATCATGAGGGAGAATAAAATAAAGTCTCCATCAAAAACAGCTCGACACCTCCACTCCAAACCAAAATCTTCCATGGCACATAAGGTCGTACGCCATTGGAAATAAAAACCAAATTGAAACGTGCAAGTCAATCTTAGAGTCGAGGTAGGGCAGGTCCTTCCCTTATCATTATTGCCTCAATTGTATGACTTTGTTTTATTTTGCAGTAAAAGTATTTATGTATCAGTCTATTCCAAACTAATTAGATTCCATTTTTTTATCATTCATCCACATCCATGGTTTCGAGTGGATTGTAGTGTAGTTATACGGATAAGATAGAATGCCTCATATCCAATTTTTAAGTTATGGGCTAGGCTAACCCTGTTCGTGGGATCTTTTATCCTTTACTTCTTCCTAGTAAGTGAGAGTGATTGAACCTAGACCAGCCTTTCTCCCTTCAAGCTCCCTTTGCCAAAGTGATAAGAGAGTGAAAGAAAAAAAAAGTCAGCGAAGTATAGCCGGTCGAGTACCACATAAGGAGAAGCGAACAATCCAATGACTGCCCCCTTTTTCGCTTATCCCGGCCTTTTGGCTAGTAAGTTTTCTTTTACTGGCATTTGGCCCTCGGATATACCAAAGAATAAGTACCCACAGTGACGGATGCCTTTTTCCCAAAGGCACACGAAATGTTTGATTCAGGTACGCTCTTGGATGGCTCTGAACGGCAATTGAAGCAAGCAAAGCGAAGTAGGGGAGAGTGACAAGCTAAAGGTTGAAAGTCTTGAATCAATTATAAGAAAGAACAATCTCCTATTAACGGTTAAAACTCCCTCTTATATTTACTAAGTAGGAGGCCTTACTCGTAGTCTCAGAACTGCTTGTATCTCTATCTCGCTTTTGGAGAATGCTTTCTTATCTTGGGACTGGCTTTCCTTTAAAGAAAGAAGAGCCAGACACAGCAGAAGAAAAGGCCCGTTCTAGTTCTTCATGGTTCGATATTCACTCTATCACCACGCCTTCCAGCTAAGCGCTAGTTGAACCTTGTTTTATACGAGTTAAGTGAAAGAGAGTCCTGGGAAAGCATCTATCTATATTAAACGAAATCCTACTTGGTTTCTTATTATGCTTAGGGAACAGGGAACAAGGTGCTTGCTGCGATCAAGAGCGAGGACCGATCGGCCTATGTTAGAATTACCTCATTAGCTGCCTATGCGCCACTGCTTCACCAAACCAACAAGCTAGCCACTAGAATCTGGTCGGGCAAAGCTTTTTTATCAATAGTTCAAAAAGAGGGCTTAGGAGGAACTAATGGCTTATCTCAGACATTCTAGGATCTTTCCGTGGGTGACCGAATGTCTTTTAAACTCAAAATGGAAAGTATATCTTTCAGTCTATCGAAAACCTTTATTGCTCCTCCTAGTAAAGGGACTGAAACCGATTGACAAAAGAAAGAAAAGCAGGCAGGAAAAGATCAAGAATCAATAGTCAAGGAACTCATAGAGAAATGCAGTTAACTTAGCCATCTTCCGGGTTAACTAATATTAGCAGTTACAGGTTCTCTTAAAGAAAGGTATTACTTTTTTTCTTTGTCTTACTAAGCTTTCATTAAAGTGACGGACTATTCTAAATGAAAATCGGAAATAATTTATTAATTGAGCACCTTACCGTCGAAAGGAAAGACTTATTCACAGAAAGAGAGAGATTCCATCACCGGAAATGTCTTCATTGAGGGAGTAAGTTGTGACAATAAGGTCTCAGTCAATCAATTCAAACTTCAGTGAACATAGAAACAAATAGCCTGGGTTTCAGATAATACATGAGGTGCTAATCTCCGTTCTTTCTTTATTATATGAAATTTTGTGCGATGTCTTACCTATAACAGACCGAACACTGCCTTTCACCTCTTGCTTGGGCACCCTCTTTCTTTTCCTTCCTGACCTTTGAACGGCCTTCGAAAAAAAAGAAATTTTGCACTTGGGTGCCAATATAAGGACGAGCATTCTTGTGATAAATGAGCCTATGACCTTCTTATACGAGACCAAAGCGGACCTACTTTCATATCGAAAGAAAGGCTATGAAAGAGTTTTGGCCAGAATAAGGCATATGTAAGACTTTATAAGCGGCGAGGATTTGGGATGTTTTTATCTTGGCTGCCCTCACGACACCCGCCACCGCCACAACTTGGTTCCACGCCAGAATAGGAAGATTTTACCCGAAGCCTGGGAATGGAGTAGAAGCGAGACTCTGGCTTGGAAAAAACTACCCACGGCCTGATCCGCCCAAGCGAGACTCTGGCTTGGAAAAGGCTGACGAGCTCCTATTCTTAGTCCTGAGTGAGAGCTTTACTATTCGATTATGCCTTCAATGGCTTATTCCTAATATTCATGGGCACTTGACTATTCATGGTTCGACGGTTCATGTTCTTTGAAGAAATAGTTTTTTGACTAGGTGGACACCATTATAGGCTCTTATTAAAGAGTTATTGCTCGTCTTGTATAGCGGCAAAGTAATTCAAATGCTTTTTGACGGTTGCATGATGAATGTGCTATTCCTTAGTGGCTATTTCCTTTTCAGCTCCAGCGCCTATGATAGTCTCCGATCCCGCCTCCTCGGAGGGTCGGGCAGTTGCAACTCCTGGGCTTCCGGGGCTAGGACTACTATGTCCACCCAAAAGCTCTAATTCTCGGCCAAGTCCGAAAGCAAAAAAAAGAAAAGATTAGCAAGGCTAAGGAAAACAAGTACAAGCATATGTATTCCTTGTTTATAGAATGCCTTTCCGTCTAAAAGCTGCTGTGTAAAATCACGAGTTCGGACTCGGACTTTCCTTTCTATCTGCAGACTGCCTAGAGACCTCATTGAATAATCGAAAAGCAAGCAGCACAAAATGCCTATGCCACAGCAGGATCTCATATAGTGGATTAAACACTAATATGAAGAAGTGAAGAAGAGAGTGCTATAGAAAGTGATTGCCACGACTAGATAGCTTCGCAGTTTAAATATAGTGAGTTACCTGAGTTCAAGGAAGCTCACAGGAAGTCTTGCTATTGACTTGAAAAAAAAGGCAAAGGGGTGACAGCAACGCTTAGCACGCAAGCCTCGCCTCATTAACACTCCCCCTTGCAGGATTGGCTTGGCCTATCGGTTCCTATAGACAATTCCTAATGCCCTTCTTACTAAGAAACTGTTACTACTCCCACTACTACAGTTACCTCCTATAACAAATCTCAATCGGCTAATCTACTTAGCTTGAATACGAACTCGAACAGGGAAGGGAGACGAGACCTGATGGCGTGAGAAGAAGTTTTTGTCGGAAGAACCGCTAGGAGTACCTCCGCTCCCGAATCAATCCAGCTCTTCCAAATCTCGATATGAACATTTGCGTAGATAAGGTCTGAGTCTACTTCATTTTCGATTAAAAGATAGCCGCATTGACTCTTCATCTCCGGATGGATATTGATAGATTCCTTTTCGATTAAAAGAGAGGTTCTTAGCCGCATTGATTCTTTATCCCCGGATGGATATTGATAGATTCCTAGTACCGACCTTACTTCAGGGTCGGGGTCAGGAAGAGAAAACATTCGACCTGGTTCAGGTTCACCTATACACCATTAAGCAAAAACGAAAGTCGAGAGGGAAACAACCCACATCGTACGCTAAGGTCCCCAAGCAATCACTTAGTGGAAAATGAAGTAATCGAGCGATGACAACCAGGAGGTGGGCTTGGAAGCAACCATCCTTTAAAGAAAGCGTAATAGCTCCTTGGTCTAGCTCCATGGCACCGAAAATGTCTCAGGGCTCAAGTGATTCACTGACCATTTCGCTTTACCAACCCCGGGGAAACTCCGAATACAGGCCGTCATCGTTTGTACAGACAGACTTCTTGGGTGCTAAGATCCAAAGTCGAGAGAGAAACAGCCCAGATCGTACGCTAAGGTCCCTAAGCAATCACTTAGTGGAAAAAGAAGTGATCGAGCGAATAGCTCACTGGTCTAGCTCCATGGCACCAAAAATGTCTCAGGGCTCAAGTGATTCACCGACCATTTCGCTTTACCAACCCCTGGGAAACTCCGAATACAGGCTGTCATCTTTTGTACAGACAGATTTCTTGGGTGCTAAGATCCAAAGTCGAGAGGGAAACAGCCCAGATCGTACGCAAATGGCAGCAACGCTACTCTACTCCAGGCAATGGAATATGAGACCGCACTTCAAGGTGGAGAAAGTTCACTACAGAAGTCCAATCAACACCGAAAGGCTTTTTATGTGATGTTTACCACGGAATCTGCAAACATTGTAGGCTTTTGCTCCAACAGGTAAGGGTAAATCTTCCCCACTAAAAATAAAACTAAGTACTAAAGGTAAATATGTTTGTCTCATGGCCAGTCCCAAAAGGTAATGGCAGCAACGCTGCTACTCCAGGCAATGGAATATGAGACCGTGCTTCAAGATGGAGCAACTTCACTAAAGAAGTCCAATCAACACCGAAAGGCTTTTTATGTGATGTTTACCTCGGAATATGCAAACACAGTAGACTTTTGCTCCATAAGGTAAGGGTAAATCCCCCATCAACATTGTAATAATCATAAATTAAAAGGAAAAAAAAACTAATCATATGCAACCAATCCTAACTATTCATTTTAATGACTGAAATGGCAATAACCAATAAAAATAAGGCAGTTCTAAACAATCTAAAGACAATATAAAAGATTAATGTATATCTAATGGCCACTCCCAAGAATTGAGGTTGCTACTCAGCCAGGCAATGGAAAATGAAATAACTTCAAGACTAGTACTAAGGGTAAATCTTCCCCACTAACTAAAGGTAAATGTTTGTCTCATGGCCAGTCCCAAAAGGTAATGGCAGCAACGCTGCTACTCCAGGCAATGGAATATGAGACCGTGCTTCAAGGTGGAGAAACTTCACTAAAGAAGTCCAATCAACACCGAAAGGCTTTTTATGTGATGTTTACCACGGAATATGCAAACAAAAGATTAATGTATATCTAATGGCCACTCCCAAGAATTGAGGTTGCTACTCAGCCAGGCAATGGAATATGAAATAACTTCAAGACTAGTACTTCCAGAGAAGACTTTACTCTTTCAATAGGGTCATCAAGCCCTGGAAGCTAGCTATGCATCATTTGCTTGGAAAAGGAATACCCACTAAAATGAACCATGATGGAGAGAAAAAACAAATTTTAGAGTTAGGGTCTGCTTGGCAATTCTAGGGATCGCTGTTATGAGATATTTTTGGAGTATTTGTTATGAGCGGTAACGAGGGATCCGGTTTTGGATGATTTTAAGTAGCGGCTTTTAAACCAGTCCAGCTTATGCTTGGTAATTCATTAACGAGCGGTTCTGAAAGTTTTTAATACGAATAAAATTACCTATATGCACATATATAAACAAAATGGTCCCGAGTGAGGGAACTATCACTCAGTCCATGCCTCGATCATGATGTAGAAGCCCATATTTGATGAAAATAATATAAACACTTGAAATAATATAAACGTCTAAATAAAAGTAGAAGAGAGAGATTTTAAAATTTTACCGAAAAAGTAGCCATAGTTTGGAAGAAGTAGAAGAGAAACACGGATGAGAAAGAAAAAATAGGGTAGGGTATTAGTAGTTATAATTAGAAAAATTTTGACTTACCCCCACTTATTTACCCTGATATTTACCCATATTCAGGGTGCACCCCACATTGTTTCCATAATGTACAAGTCCCCCCACTTTTGACGGAAACCGTCTCTTCCTAATGGTCCAACTCGTTTGACTCGTTTTTTGGATGAAAATACCCGTCTCCCTCCCCCCTCCCCGCGACGACACCAGCCCCCACCCCCTCCTCCCCGCCACCGCCACCGCCCCCGCCCCCGCCCCCCCCCTCCATATTCAGGATACACCCCATATTGTTTTCGCGGGGGAAGTAAGGGGTGAGAGGGAAGAGGAAGAAGAAAATAAGGAAGAGCCATTTTCATCAAAAAAATTAGGTAAAAGCAGTTGACCGTCAAGACTGGACGGATTCTGTCAAAAGTGGGAGATCATGTACATTATGGAAACAATGTGGGGTGCACCCTGAATATGGTTAAATAAAGTGGGAGGTAAGTCAAAATTTCTCTTATAAATTTTTTTTGAGGATATAAATTGAATAAAATAATAAAACCGTTCAAAACCTACCAATTTTTGGTGTTTATAAAACCACTCAATTACATTACACCGGTTTTGGAGGATTTTGAGCCGACCAAAACCGGTGCCTCAAAAAAATTAACAAACACGGATTTTCATAAACCGTCGGTTCAAAAACACCCCAAAACCGATGAAGAGTAGGGGGTAAGAGAGGGAAGAGGAAGAAGTAAATAAAGGAGGGGCATTTTCGTCAAAATTTTTGGGTCAAAGCAGTTGACTGTCATAACTGAACGGATTCCGTCAAAAGAAGGAGGTCTTGTACATTATGGAAACAATGTAGGGTGCACCTTGAATATGGGTAAATAAAGTGGGAGGTAAGTTAAAATTTCTCTTATAATTTTTTTTAGGATATAAATGGAATAAAATAATAAAACTGTTCAAAACCTACCAATTTTTTTTTGCTTATAAAACCACTCAAAATTACATTACACCGGTTTTGGAGGATTTTGAGCCGACCAAAACCGGTGCCTCAAAAAAATTAACAAACACGGGTTTTCATAAACGGTCGGTTCAAAACCACCTCAAAACCGATGAAAACACTGTTACCAAGCAGACCCTTAGATTATTTAAAACTTTGAATAAAAACAGTTATCATACAATCCAAATGGAGGAAAAAATTATTTATCAGGTTAAATTAAAACTTTGAATAAAAACAGTTGCTATACAATCTAAATGTTTGCCTCATGGCCAGTCCCGAAATACAATGACAGCATCACTGCTACTCCAGGCAATGGAATATAAGACCACACTTCTAGATTGAGAAACTTCAATTACTCCAGGCAATGGAATATAAGACCACACTTCTAGATTGAGAAACTTCAATAAATAAGTCCCGTCAACACCAAAAAGCTTTTTCTGTGATGTTCACGGAATATGCAAACACAATAGGATTGCCCATCATGTTAAGGATAAATCCCCCCCCATCAACAATGTAATAATTGTAAATTAAAAGAAAAACCTAATCAAGTGAAATTATTGCTAGATATTCATTTCAGTGACTCTGAAATAGCATCAATAAAAAATATGAAATCACTTCAAGAAAAATAACTTACTGATAATACAATCTTTCAAGAGGTCATCGACTCCTAGCAAATTCGTATGCTACTTAGAAAAATATGCAGCATTTAGTGTTGGCTCAATTTTAGAAAGGATAAGTTCAACAAGGAAAACCATCAACCATCAAAATGAACAAGTACATTTTCAGGTTTAAGTTATTTGAACTTTTTTTACAAAAAACAGTCCATATAATAAAACTGTTTGCCTCATGGCCAGTCCCAAAAGGTAATGGCAGCAACGCTGCTACTCCAGGCAATGGAATATGAGACGGCTACAAGGTGGAGGGAACTAGTTGAAAATGACTTTCCAAAAAGAACCAACACCTAAAAGCTTTGTATTTGACATTTACTACGGAATTTACAAACATAATTTGTTTGCCCCTGCAAGGTAAGGAGAAAAGTCTCCCCTGTCACCATGTATAGATGAAATGTATGTACCAGAGTAAAATATTGTTTCAATAAAACATTGTATCCGTAATAAATATACACAGTAGGAAATTTTATATATGTAAATGCAAACTAGTGAGCGAAAGAATTAGACAATATGGGCGCATCAAATTAACAAAGCCAAAAAAAAAAAATTCAAGAATTGACATGATCAGATGTTCAATTATGCCCATGCTACCAAATAAACTCAAAATACCAAATAAAATAGAATTTTGAATCTAAGTAATGAAACTATACAAACAATTCATGCAAACTAATTTAATAAAGAACATGATTTGATATCCGGCATTAAACACCAATACAAGATATTAGTTTGTTGCAGCCTATAATTGCAACAGTGAATGAAGTCATAAACAGACAAGAAGTCGAACACTGTTTCAGGAAGAAACCAAAATAACATGTTGACAGCAATCTTCAATATACATTTCTAATATTGAGAAAAACAGATTATCGTCAAAGAGAATAACTTGATTATAAAAAATAGATATATGTACCTTCAAAGTACATGTAGACGCCATCCTTCCGGCGGAAAGGCTTCCTCTGCCTGACAATGACAGCAGGCATGACCTTCTTCCTGAGGTCAGGCTTCCCCTTCTTGACGGTGGCCATCACCATGTCACCAACACAGGCAGATGGGAGCCGGTTGAGCCGGCCCTTGATCCCTTTCACGGAAATGATGTACAGATTCTTGGCCCCGGTGTTGTCGGCACAGTTCACTGTCGCCGCCACCGGGAGACCAAGGGACATGCGGAACTTGTTCCCAGCGGAACCTCCTCGTCCTAACAATTAACGTATAGAAACCATGAACTTTGGCGGCCTTAATTTTTTTTTTAAAAAGGAGCTTTGGAAATCTAATTTTTAAAACAAACTCAACAAAACAATATGATTCTAGAGGGTAAAAATCAACTTTTTAACAGATCGTAAAATATTCGTTATAATCGTTGTCGCGTCTGTTCTGCGTCGTGTCGGACACGTGTGAGGGTACGACACGGGCGGCAGAGATGGACCGGAAGATACCGGACCGTGGATCGTCTACCGGTGTCGCGTTGTGCCCGTGCATCATATATTTGATTTGTATGAACCTTTTGAATCGGAAGAGAAGATCAATAGAAACCCAAACCCTAATTATTATTATTATTTTGCCGGGGGGCGGGGGACTGGGGAGAGGAAGAAGATGGGAGTACCTCGCTTAGACATCTTGGAGAGAGACGCCGATTTGTTTTCGTAAGGGCGAGGGTAGGAGTTTTATAGGTCAATTCGTTAGGGTTTTTCTGGGTGGGATGGTTTGCAAAGTTACGGAGATGCCCTTGGGTTTAGGGTTTCATATCTGACTGCCGTTGGCACTCTCCGATAAAAAAAAAAAAATTTGAATTATTCATAGACAGCTCTATGTGGAGTCTTAGGGACTCCCATCAGCCGGAGCTTATCGGCCATGATGGTGGTGACGGAGATGGAGGCGACGGTGGGCAAGGGCGGAACTAGTAACTTGAACCGAGGGTGGAATGAGTAATTTAAAAGTAATTTTTTTTTACTCTTGATAAAGACACTACAAAATTTACTCGGGACAACCTAAATTTTTACCATTTATAATTACAAGTTTACCACTCCCAAAAATTACTCACCGGACTGTCCACTTCCAATTGATTTTTTTTATAATCAAAACTGTCAAAATTTTGACAGTCCTACCAATTAGTCCTGTCAAAATTTTAACAGTCCTAAAATATATGTTAATTTTTCAGGACTGTCAAAATTTTGACAGTCCTTCCAATTTGTAGGGCTGTAGAAATTTTTACAGTCCTAAAAATATATGTTAATTTTTTACAGTCCAAAAATTTGACAGTTCGGAAGGAAGGACTACGCGAGGTGACCACGAGGGCTGGACTGCGTGGAGGCCGGAAGGGGGGACGGGGTGGAGGAGCGGGAGGGGAAGGAGGCGGCGTGAGGCGGGGGAGGAGACGGCGGGGGGAGGAAGGGGGAAGAGGCGGTGGAGGACGGGATCGCTGCTTAGTGCGGGGGCGGTGGTGAGCGATGGGGACGGCGGCAAGCGGTGAAGGAGCGGGAGGGGGAGCTGGAGGAGAGAGGTGAAGAGGGTAGACAGCCCTAGCAAATTTTGGGCTAGTCTGAGTAAATTTTTTTTATAACTGAACTAAACTCAATACTAAACTAGTCCTGAATGTACTTTGTGGTATCTTTATCACAAATCTTTATTTTTATAGACTTGGGTGGGCCCAGCCTGCCAAAGAGTGTTTCCGCCCTTGACGGTGGGTTGTTGATCCGTTGGATGGTGGAGATACAGGAAGATGGATGAGAATGTAGTACATGTATATCAACAGAACAAGAATCATTTTATGTCCCTTAGTGCTACTTGAGACTATAGTTGACAAGGAAGAAACAACCAGATCCATCGAATTCGAGTACTCTCATGTAAGTTTTCGAATTCTTCAAGTTTCAAGTATCCTAGTCTTCCCTCAAGGCGTGTAATGGGTTGGGCGGCCCAAATTTTGGCCCAGGTCCAACATGGTTAAACTCCGGGTAGGTCGGTCCGATTCCGATCAACGTGTCGACCCGGCCCAACCCACATAGAACCCAAGTTCAGCTGGTTTGTCGTTCGCGACGCATAGGTTCGGACCTATCCGACCCAAAACCCATGTCGAACCACATCCTGCTTCCAAACTCGGTCGGCCAGATACTGTCACGTCCAGTCCCAAAATATCGGGGGACTGGACACGTGGCAATGGCCAGCAGCACACACCGATGGTTAACCCAATTTAATGGAACCATCAGGGCGCACTTAAGCTGTAAAATAAGGTCTAACTACAACAAGCCACACTAATCTCATCCATAAAGATAAAGAAATAAATTGCATAATGAAATGGAAATAAGTAGCAACAAGTCTCAACAAGTAGGTCGGAGAAACAATCCGACATAGATCTGAATACACTGGCTCAATAGGCCAGGAACAAAAGAGATAAACATAAAGTAAATACTGAGTACGGGAACAGGTACTCAGGAGAAGTCATCGGCAGTCACCTCGTGCTCAGGGATCGGTTCTGCTCCAGTATCAAGTCCAGTAATAGCTTCAGCTCCTGTCCCGTATATCTCGGGATACTGCTCCTCAGCTAAACCTGGGGACATAATCCGGATCCAGGTCCTCAGGGGACAGCAAGGTACAGAAAATACAAGCCAAATAAATAAGCAGTGCAGTAGAGAATGAAATAAATAGGGTAAGCTATATAACCATCTATGTGAAATGCAAGTGAGAGCAACACTAGAACTCAGGCTGAGACCGCTACAAGCTCTGTGTCGGGGAGCCGGTAGCAGTAATAACAGGTAAAGGGTTTAGCTCTGCTGGAGAGTCTACAACCTCACAATAATAGTGGATATATATATATAACAGTCTGTAGCCTATGTGTCTCTTCCCACCCAATGTAATCACGCAAGCCATGACCATAACGTCTCATGTCCATGTCAGCGGGATTATAGCTAATGCAACAAGTCATATTGTCTATAAATAAAATATCTCTGTCAAGTCCTGTATCATATACAGAATCACCACGAATATCTCGGGAAGATCCTGTCTCATGAATAGTGTCAAGTGTCCTGGGTCGTATGGTACTTGGTAAGACAAGTACAGGAAAATAAAGTGTCACGAATATCCATCTCTATATGACCATACCCAACATCGCGTACGGTGTTGGCACCCGACTGATAATCGGACGCTAAGTACGTCACACGGCCCTAGGGTTGAGCACGTACAACAGTTATAATTAAAACAAGGAAATATGCAACAACAACTGTAAACTGGGCAAGGTATACTTGCCCTCTGATGTAAAACTAAGCCAAGGAATATTTAGCAAAGACTGCAAGTTTTGGCGAGGTACACTTGCCTGATGTTTGAATTCCACTTAGGTCCTGTTATCGGAAATTTTCAGAGATGTATCCGAAAGCTGAAATAAACATTACCATCATGCTCATAAGATATCAATCAGCTAGAAACGTCTGTCCTTGAGTCCGATTTGGAGTCAAGGGCAAAAACGACAATTTCGGGTCAAAACGGGGTCCACCGGTGGGCCCGCTTTGCACCGAAAAACGTGTCAGGGTCAACGGTCTCCAAATTCACCAAACTTAGTGTCAACAGGTCAGGAACGCTGATACGAACCCAACGGAACTTTCAGATTTGAATTCCGATGAGCCGATCACAAAATCGCCCGTCGAGCGGGGCCTATGGGGCCCACGACACGCGATTTCGTCAACGTTCTCAGAATCGAACCAAACTTCACCCACAGGACCAGCGTATCGCTACGAGTCCGATGGCGCAAGTTTCGTTTCGATCCGACGTGTGTACACGAAGTTAGGGTAAATTGCAGAAAAGTCGGATACGGGGCGATGTCCGCGGATACGCGTTGATTCCGGCGTGCACGCACACCCGAATCAGCTTCCGCGAAATCCCACACGTCCGTATCGACGACGCGCACGTATCTTTGAAGACCGCACGCGACCAAGTCGCCCCATTTGGCGGGACGTACTCAGTTCCGGGGTGAAACAGGGTCTGGTTTTTTCTGTTTTTGGATCGCGGTGTGCGATCACCACATGACGCGATGCCCCGAGCGGTTTATCCGGGCACCGAGAGGGTCATACAGGCTTCGCGTAGCAATTTACAGAATCGAAATCAGAGGTCCGAGGTGTGAGATACGAGTACCTGAACGAGGCTCCTCGAAACGGGATTTGCCGTGTCCGAATCGTGTCCTGGACACGTGTCCACTACTAGGGTTTACTGTGTCCGGGTCTGTGTCCGCTGTCTCCTTGACACGAGTCGTGCCAGCGTCGGGGAGACTGTGCCTAGGGCTTGCTGGGGGCTGTCCGTTCTGGTCGGCGGAGGAGGGTGGCTCGACGGGCGGCAGTGGAGAGGCGAAGGCGGCTTGGCTGCGAGGCGAGCGGGGCTCAGGGCTGCGGGGTGGAGAGGAGAATGATGGAGGGTGGAGATGGGAGGCTCCGGCGGGGTGCTCGGCTGTGCTTCGGGCGAAGGGCAGCGGCTAGGGGAGGGGACGGCGGGTCGCCGGAGTTAGGGTTTGGGCTCGGGTTAGGGAATGAGGCGGAGGAAAAGGTGAGGGGGAGATTTATAGGGGTTGGCGAGGCGGTCGTGGCCGGGGGAGTCGGGCTGAAGGGAGGACGTGGCCTCCCCCGGCGGAGGCGGCGCGTTTCCAGGGCGTCGCCGGAGGAAGCGGTCTCGCGCCGGACGTGGGGAAGGGGATGGGTATGGGTATGCGGGTCGGGTCGGGCGGCGGGCTCCGGGTGAGCGGACCCGCCCGACCCGCTAGGGTGACCGGGCTGGGCTGCTATAATGGGCTCGGCCCACTGGGCCGGGCCGGGCCCAAAAATAAATAAATAATAACATTAATAATAATAATAATAACTAATAATTAAATAATTTAATTAGAAAAATAGTTTTTAGGCTTTTAAAAATAGGTCTGAGGCCCAATAAAATTCCAGAAAATTACCCTAAGTCCGATTTTCTATTTTACACCACAAAATCATATTTTCATTATATTTTAATATTAGTTAATAGAAATTAAAAATTATATAATCATCACAGCACCTATGTTAATTCCTGAAAAATTACAGAAAATTCCTAAAAATTGATTTTAAATAACTAAAAAATTTTGGGTGATTACAATCTACCCTCCTTAAGAGGATTGCGTCCTCGCAATCAAAGAATAACCGGTCATCAGAGATGACACGGTTGCAAGTATCGTTCGAAACACATCAAAAGACACTTAGGGAAAATGATGTTTCCCTAAGAATGGAAGTTATACATTTTCCAGAGTAAAATCTAGTTAAAGCAAAAGAACTACAACTTTTAGGAGAACCAGGTTATTATTAACAAGTTGCAAATTACTAGGTTGGGGCTGAGGTCACGAACCAGTAGGTACGAGCTAAAACAAGACTAGAAACGGTAGCTACAAATCACTTACGCGCATTAGCTACTCCAAGAGTCTGCGCACCCTCCGAAGTCATCGTGAAAGCTTGTCCGCGTCCTCAAAATCAAAATATGGCATAATCTATTAATCCTTTATGTTCATAAGGCAAGTCAATCGCAATCTCCTTGCGATAATCAAAATTCTAATCATATCCATTGCAATCACTTCAAGGTTAAGATGACCACTGTTCCAATCAAAATTTCTACCTATTGTTATCTCTTCTCACCTTCTCAAATTATCCATATCCATATCCAAATTTAAATTAAATCCTTATAACATCTTCAAAATTCAAATAAGCATGTAAATTTTACCTCCCGATCTCTAACTATCATAATCTCCTCTAGAAGTAATTCGAGTCCAATATTATTCCCCTTTTCACTTATAAATTTTTGTATGCTTCGACTTTATAAACTTCATTCACATCCTCAACGTTTCAAATAGGTAGTCCAACCATCAAATTTTAAATTCTTAATTTCAATCATCAAATTGAAAATAATTTAAATGTAATCCACCCATGTTCAAGTATGAAATTCTATATTTTTATCCTCTAAATTCAAATTGATGATTTTACCTTCATTATTCCAAATTTAAATCATGTACCTAAGGTATAAATATTGGGTCCTCAATATCAAGAATTTTGAAGTTCATTAATCCTAACCATCTTAGTCATTCTTCTAAAATTCTCAAAATTGAAATGGCTTGAACCTCTCTCAATCTAAGCTTTACTCGATCACAATCCAAAAGAAATTCCTCTCGAGTTGATAATGCACTGCTACCCAACTTAGAATTTACCCATCTATCACATAAGGCTATATACCTTAAGAAAATATTCCTTAATTTGTTTACTCATGTCCTTCAATCCTCGAAACTTCAACGCCGATCATATTACATATGACATGTCCTTAATTACGGAAGAATAATCCTCAAATATGTGATCGGCCTATGAGGTATATCTAGTACTCTCCGTGTATCAAACTTATACCAAGCACGAGGTTTCGTCTTTCCGAAATAAGGGAAGACGGAGATCAATAATAAAGAGTTTCAAGGGCGAGGTAATAGATTAGAAGTATCGGAATCAAGGCATTTAAAGAATTCAATTGGGAATTGTCAAAGCAGTTGTGGATTGAAATCCTATTTTGGTAATCCTTTGTTCGCCTGCTCGTATTAGTACAGTTATGTAACCGATACGATATGTCAGACATATCTAGGGCAAGTATATTCGTCTACTAATCACTACCTATCTCAATCCACGTAAAGTAGTTATACGAAGGGCGAACCAAGCGCATTATGGTTGATCAGACCGTAATACACTGATTCTGAAATGTATTATTGTGGGCCTCCCCAATAATACATATGTCATGAACAAGCTCGATAAAGAGTAAGCTTGCAAAACTAGGCTATAAAATAGCAGCAGAAGTCAAGGTATTATATGAAATATAAGTACGCTAGATGCTGATGAAAGGAGGTACAAATTATTCAAGTTCACAAAACAAAACAAAATAAGCATCACTAATAAAAGACTTTACCATCTCTACAGTTATCATACAACTTCCTTGTCTAAGTCGCTAGTCGACCAAATAGGGGCAAGGACCTCTAAATTCTATTGTCTGAATAACCACTGTTGTCTTATGCTAGCATACACTTAATGCCATTCAATTACATCGCCTCGTTGAGTCGAGTGGACTATGGGGTACTAGTCTCAAGGGAAAGGAAATATAACTTGCATCGAGGTGGGGGTACAAATTACGTGACTTAAGCTAAGGGTAATCGTCGGGTCACGATCTACAAGATTAACTCAAACTTATCGAACTCTAACTACCAAGCACAAATTTTCAAATTCAAGACTACAACTATAATCCTAGCAAACTATGGGTCCTTGACAAGGAATAAAATTACTTGGCCTATTATCCGAAGTGTCAGGTGGCACAAATGGAAAGACGGAGAAAAGAAGAACACACTATAGTCGTTGCGCATTAGCGAATGTTAAGGTCGCAGATGAACAACATAAGGAATATGGGGCTCTAGATAATATCATGGTTCCCTAAGGTAAAGGTGGCGAGCAATTCTCCGTGTTTGAGGTGTGATCCTATAGGGAATGTCATACTCGTTGCTCTGGGCTTCCTGATGTATTGTCTGCTAATATCACAACAAGAACCCATATCCTAGCACTATCTCACTGTGCATACTAGGTTCAGTACTAACATTCGATCTCAGATTTCTATTGGTTCCTCAAGACTGGGGTCAAACACTAGGGTCAACATTATGGTAAACTTCTAACTAACTCTAGTTGTGGCTACTCTCAAATCTTCATAATACATCAGGGGGTAATGGTAAACCAATCCTAGAGATAAGGAATTCTAGGGTTCCCTAGATATTCTAACTTAGTGGGGTGTCAACACTCTAGTGGTACTCTTAATAGGAATGTAACCTTACTTATCATCTAACAACAGGAACTTATATATTCTAAGAGAGGCTATACTCAAGGAACTAATAGTGAAGCACATGAATCAAGCAGGATGCATTTTATCCAAATGGAATGGATTGGAAGGAGGATGAGGAGAAGCCATAGTCAGTTATGGATGAGATCCTATACTCTAATCCTATTTGCAGGCTTGCTCGGTCCCTAAGTTGAAACCGAACAATTTAGTCGTAGACCTGCATGGTCCACCACAAAAACCATGTCACACCCCAGTCCCAAAATATCGGGGGACTGGACACGTGGCAATGGCCAGCAGCACGCACCGATGGTTAACCCAATTTAATGGAACCATCAGGGCGCACTTAAGCTGTAAAATAAGGTCTAACTACAACAAGCCACACTAATCTCATCCATAAAGATAAAGAAATAAACTGCATAATGAAATAGAAATAAGTAGCAACAAGTCTCAACAAGTAGGTCGGAGAAACAATCCGACATAGGTCTGAATACACTGGCTCAATAGGCCAGGAACAAAAGAGATAAACATAAAGTAAATACTGAGTACGGGAACAGGTACTCAGGAGAAGTCTTCGGCAGTCACCTCGTGCTCAGGGATCGGTTCTGCTCCAGTATCAAGTCCAGTAATAGCTTCAGCTCATGTCCCGTATATCTCGGGATACTGCTCCTCAGCTAAACCTGGGGACATAATCCGGATCCATGTCCTCAGGGGACAGCAAGGTACAGAAAATACAAGCCAAATAAATAAGCAGTGCAGCAGAGAATGAAATAAATAGGGTAAGCTATATAACCATCTATATGAAATACAAGTGAGAGCAACACTAGAACTCAGGCTGAGACCGCTACAAGCTCTGTGTCGGGGAGCCGGTAGCAGTAATAACAGGTAAAGGGTCTAGCTCTGCTGGAGAGTCTACAACCTCACAATAATAGTGGATATATATATATAACAGCCTGTAGCCTGTGTGTCTCTCCCCACCCAATGTAATCACGCAAGCCATGACCATAACGTCTCATGTCCATGTCAGCAGGATTATAGCTAATGCAACAAGTCATATTGTCTATAAATAAAATATCTCTGTCAAGTCCTGTATCCTATACAGAATCACCACGAATATCTCGGGAAGATCCTGTCTCATGAATAGTGTCAAGTATCCTGGGTCGTATGGTACTTGGTAAGACAAGTACAGGAAAATAAAGTGTCACGAATATCCATCTCTATATGACCATACCCAACATCGCGTACGGTGTTGGCACCCGACTGATAATCGGACGCTAAGTACGTTACACGGCCCTAGGGTTGAGCAAGTACAACAGTTATAATTAAAACAAGGAAATATGCAACAACAACTGTAAAGTGGGCAAGGTATACTTGCCCTCTGATGTAAAACTAAGCCAAGGAATATTTAGCAAAGACTGCAAGTTTTGGCGAGGTACACTTGCCTGATGTTTGAATTCCACTTAGGTCCTGTTCTCGGAAATTTCCAGAGATATCTACGAAAGCTGAAATAAACATTACCATCATGCTCAGAAGATATCAATCAGCTAGAAATGCCTGTCCTTGAGTCCAATTTGGAGTCAAGGGCAAAAACGGTAATTTCGGGTCAAAACGGGGTCCATCAGTGGGCCCACTTTGCACCGAAAAACGTGTCAGGGTCAACGGTCTCCAAATTCACCAAACTTAGTGTCAACAGGTCAGGAACGCTGATACGAACCCAACGGAACTTTCAGATTTGAATTCCGATGAGCCGATCACAAAATCGTCCGTCGAGCGGGGCATGTGGGGCCCACGACACGCGATTTCGTCAACGTTCTCAGAATCGAACCAAACTTCACCCACAGGACCAGCGTATCGCTACGAGTCCGATGGCACAAGTTTCGTTTCGATCCGACGTGTGTACACGAAGTTAGGGTGAATTGCAGAAAAGTCGGATACGGGACGATGTCCGCGGATACGCGTTGATTCCGGCGTGCACGCACACCCGAATCAGCTTCCGCGAAATCCCACACGTCCGTATCGACGACGCGCACGTATCTGTGAAGACAGCACGCGACCAAGTCGTCCCATTTGGCGGGGCGTACTCAGTTCCGGGGTGAAACAGGGTCTGATTTTTCCTGTTTTTGGATCGCGGTGTGCGATCACCACAGGACGCGATGCCCCGAGCGGTTTGTCCGGGCACCGAGAGGGTCATACAGGCTTCGCGTAGCAATTTACAGAATCGAAATCAGAGGTCCGAGGTGTGAGATACGAGTACCTGGACGAGGCTCCTCGAAACGGGGTTTGCCGTGTCCGAATCGTGTCCTGGACACGTGTCCACTGCTAGGGTTTATTGTGTCCGGGTCTGTGTCCGCTGTCTCCTTGACATGAGTCGTGTCAGCGTCGGGGAGACTGTGCCTAGGGCTTGCTGGGGGCTGGCCGTTCTGGTCGGCGGAGGAGGGTGGCTCGACGGGCGGCAGTGGAGAGGCGAAGGCGGCTTGGCTGCGAGGCGAGCGGGGCTCAGGGCTGCGGGGTGGAGAGGAGAATGATGGAGGGTGGAGATGGGAGGCTCCGGCGGGGTGCTCGGCTGTGCTTCGGGCGGAGGGCAGCGGCTAGGGGAGGGGACGGCGGGTCGCCGGAGTTAGGGTTTGGGCTCGGGTTAGGGAATGAGGCGGAGGAAAAGGTGAGGGGGAGATTTATAGGGGTTGGCGAGGCGGTCGTGGCCGGGGGAGTCGGGCTGAAGGGAGGACGTGGCCTCCCCCGGCGGAGGCGGCGCATTTCCAGGGCGTCGCCGGAGGAAGCGGTCTCGCGCCGGACGTGGGGAAGGGGATGGGTATGCGGGTCGGGTCGGGCGGCGGGCTCCGGGTGAGCGGACCCGCCCGACCCGCTAGGGTGACCGGGCTGGGCTGCTATAATGGGCTCGGCCCACTGGGCCGGGCCGGGCCCAAAAATAAATAAATAATAACATTAATAATAATAATAACTAATAATTAAATAATTTAATTAGAAAAATAGTTTTTAGGCTTTTAAAAATAGGTCTGAGGCCCAATAAAATCCCAAAAAATTACCCTAAGTCCGGTTTTCTATTTTACACCACAAAATCATATTTTCATTATATTTTAATATTAGTTAATAGAAATTAAAAATTATATAATCATCACAGCACCTATGTTAATTTCTGAAAAATTGCAGAAAATTCCTAAAAATTGATTTTAAATAACTGAAAATTTTTGGGTGATTACAGATACGTTTCGCAGTCCGGTCAGGCCCGGCTCCAGACCCGGTCCATAATTTTTTTTAAAAATAATATATATTATATGGGTGTTGTTATTGACACTCCTAAAATATCGTCATATATTCTTTAATTTTCAATCGTTCTAATTCGAAATATATTCCTGCATTAAATATGACATTAATTTGTTCATGCATGGAGGTAGGAGTGCATGATGACATTTTAGGAGTGTCAATAATGTTAATGTATGAGTATATTTGGAATTTGAATGATAGAAAATAAAGAGGAGTGCATGATAATATTTTATGAGTGTCAATAACAACAATATATATATATATATATATATATATATATATATATATATATATATAGAGAGAGAGAGAGAGAGAGAGAGAGAGAGACGAACTTAATTAATTTATTTTATTTGTGGTGTAATGGTAGTTAGTTTAGGCTAATTCTAAAGGCAGTCCAACAATTACTGAGGCTATTCCAAATGTTTGATTTTTTTTTACAAGTTTGCCATCGAAAAATTGCTTCAGGCACGCGATTTTTTTTTCCAGGACTATCACAATGTTGACGGTCCTTACAATTGGAAGGACTGTCAACATTATGACAGACATAAATAATTAGGACTGTCAAAAAAATTGACAATCCTTCCTATTAAGAGGGCTGTCAATTTTTTTTTACAGACCTAAGAACCGGCGAAGAAGAAGAAGTGGCAGTAGCAGCAACAGTAACAGCGGGAGCGGGGGCGTCGCGGGGCGGAGGCGCGCCCGACGGAGTCAGCGGAGTGTTGGAGACGAGCTTTGTAACGCCCCGCTCCGCGTCGGCGTTATGTATCAGGTGAGTGGACAGAACTTCGTTCTCTGATTCTTGTACGCCTTAATAATAACCTGAGTTTTTGCTTGCAATATTTTCATAAGAGAATGATAGAACCTGTCTTGCATGTTAATGAACGAACTCACCTAGCTTGTCTTTGAAACAATGTCTGCTAAACGAGAATCCTGAAACGCTTGCCTAGAGTACATGAACATGTTCACTATCGTCTATGCTTCGAGAGAACCATACTGTGCCTGAACGTGTTCAAGTGATAAGTCGGATTGCCCCGCAATAACGATTGTATTCTGATGGTTCGTCTCGTCTGCATACTAGAGTTTATTTGATAGTGTTCCATGCATTCGCATGCGGTCGGACAATGGCTATTGGTGGAAAGCTGAGCTACATGTGTCACAGCTGCTACAGAGATAGTGGAAAGCAACCATGAGCCACAACTGCCTCTAGCATCAGATAAAGAGTCATTGGTATGCTGTACAACCAGCTGCCGATCCTGAGATACTCGGGGACCGCCCTGCATATAGCTAAGTCATTGTGTTGGCTTGGATAGATGACTGCCCCTAAGATTGTGCATTGTGTGTCTAGCTTTGCATCTGACCCTGGAGTCGCACGAGACACGCTGCACACACCCTGAAACATGAACGATTGCTTGTCTTGCATATTACATATGAAACTATGTTTCCAAACATGTTTCCAAACAATGTAATATGACTCTGCTAGAACTGCATGAAACGAACCTAGGTAAAACTAGAAAGATCACTAGTAATGTAATATTTTATAACATGATTACTTAGTGTTGGTTTGAGTGAATGCTTATTTTTGTTCAGTTGTTTTATCTCACCAGTACTTGTATAAAGTGCTGACCCACCAACAGTTTACTTGCTTGCAGGTACTGGATCGTCCGAGGGAGCGATAGGCGTGCCACAGTCCCGAAGACCCGGAATCCTGGTTCCGATTGTTGCTCCGAGAATGCTATCGTATAAAGGGGCATAATGTATGGAACGAACGTACGCCTTGCTAAAGGAACCCAAGTAGCCTCGATTGTCCCGAATACTCAGTTGGCTAAATGCATTGCATTGCAACAAGTCCCTTTCCGCTGCTTACTCGATTGATGCGATGATAGCCAACTATCAACTTAAACGATTGGCCTTGCACGGGCGCAACCCCAGGCCCGTGCGACATCACGTCCCCGAAAGCTCGAACGGGTCATTTCGTTAGCTCCCTTCCTCCCTCGCACCCGCGGGACGGGCACGGTGATTCGCGTCCGGCGCGCCGGGGCACGGTGATTCGTGCCCGGTTGGTTAATTCCGGCCACACGGGGCGGGGCAGGGCGGAGCGGCGGGCCCGGGCGGGACCGGGGCGTGACAAGCTTTTGCTTCTTGACGATGACACGTAGTAGTCCCGCACGAGGCAGTCGTCGCGCGCGAGCTCAAGTCCGTCGAGCACGAGCTTTTGCTTCTTAACGACGAAGTCGCGGTAGCTCTGTATCCGAAGCTTGACGAAGGCGACGGAGTCGGACTCGAAGACGCAAATGGGGGTCGAGGAGGAGCCGGGGACCGAGAGATGGATTCAGATCGACTCCAGGAACCGATCGACCACGTCGAAGCAAAAAGGGGAGCGATCCACTGCACATTCGACTGCGATGCTCGGCTAAAGGTGGTGGTGGATGGTAGCAGTCGTGGTGGTGGTGATGCTCGACTACCTCCTCCTCCTCCGACAGTTAGGTTTTTTTCCATATATTATTGAAAAAATTACATAAAAATTTAAATATATATTAAAATAGTTTAAATATGATCTGAATATATTTTAATTAAAATTTGTTATAGATATGTTTGTAGAACTTTTAATATATGTTTAGATAATAAAATATTTTTAATTTAAATTTAATTTGAATATTAAATATATTAAATTTGTATTTGTTATATATATGTTTAGAAAATTTTGAATATATGTTCATATAAAAAAAAAAAATTTAATGAAATTTTTTTGTCAATCCTTTAAATTAGTTTTTAAGTATATGTTGGTAGAACTTATTGTGCAGAAGTAGAGAAAGAAAGTTAATTTTTAAATTAGTTTCTTCCGTAACTTTTTTTTAATAATTGATGGCATAGACGACTCAATTTTGAACCATTTTCAAGCCTCCTTATATTAAATTAGTAATATGCACGTGCATTGTACACACGCAAAAATATTGTTGAAAAAAAAATGAATTTATCATAGATACCGTTGTCCCTATAAATTGAACTCAAGCAACCAAAAAAATATCTTCCACCTTAACCACTTGAATTAGAGGTACTTAATTATAATTATATTATATTAGATAGTTAAATAATTAGTTATTTTTAAAAATAATTAATAAAATATTTACAAACAACTTAGACGGTTTAATTTTGAGTTGTTTCTAAGCCAACTTATAATGTAGAGCTCGAAAAATAAAGACTTTTTATAAATATACTACAAAAGTTGATCGTGACTGACCCAAGCTTGGACTGTCAAAATTTTGATAGGACTGTCAAAATTTTGACAGTCCTAAACTTCCCCCTCACACTACATGACTGTCAAAATTTTGACACTCCTAAATACATATAGGACTGCCAAAATTTTAATAGCCCAAGCTAAAAAAATCAAAGTCAGCCCCGATCAACTTCTGTAGTGCCCTTTATAAATAGTCAAAATAAGTTTTAAATTTAGTGTTTGGATCTCACATAAGTTCTAAATTTAGTGTTTCGGTCTCCATAAATAAATAATTAGTGTATGAGCCTCAAAAGTGTCACAAAAAATATTTAGTGACACTTTTGGTACTTTTGGTGACACTTTTGAGACCAAAAGTGTTAAGATTTTAGAACTTACGTGAAGTCTAAATAGCCCCAAAATAAACATTGGTCTCTCTCTCTGAGTCATTTCCTCATACAGTTCGTCCTCACTCCTCTACTCTCGTTGTTGTTCCCTACCCTATCTGAGAGAGAGAGAGAGAGAGAGAGAGAGAGAGAGAGAGAATGGGCTGCTGGTGCCATCCCGACATCTCGCTGAAAGAACTGCTGGCACTGATAAAAGGGTTCGTGGACACGCTGGTACTGGCGTGCGGATACCAGTCGTCCGGCCTCCCCGCCAACTGGGACGTCCGCAACATCAAGATGGCATTCCAATGGGGACTCTTCTTCCAACACGTAAGTAAGAATACTCCAAAAATATGGGCCGTACCGTGCCGGACACGTATCGGACACAACACTGGCGCTCCGCAATGGAAGTGCGTGCCATGTCTGCGTTGCACGTGCCCTTATCGTGCCCTATCCGTGTGTGTGTCCTTGCAACAAAAGGTTTCGTTTTTTTTTTAGCACTCGAGATTGGGAGTTGGTGTAGTTTTACAGGGACACGTTGCGGTTGTGAAGATTCGGACATAATTAGGTGTTGTTTGGCAATAAATTGGCAAAGCCCACTTATCCGAATTGGGGAATTGCTCTGTTGAGTTTGGAACTTATCGAGGGTTTGATTCTGGTTAAGAAAAAATCTATGCTGGCACGGACACGAAACCGGTCGTGTCCTAGCGTATGTCGGAGTGTCTTTGTCGTGTGGGATACGATGTCTGACATGATGGCAAGACGCAGATGCCACCGCTTTTTGGAACTTTCGGGGATTACCAATTGGTTAATCCCTGGCTTGTATTAACTAAAGCTGGACGAGATTCACATGAGATTCGCGTAGTCTTTTATCCTGAAGTAACCATTCCATTTCTATATTTTCTTGATAGCTGATCACACTCTTATTGAGCTTAGTAGCTCTTGGCCTGGACCCAAATGTGATTCCTTTGTTATAGTAATATCCGCTTATCAAGTAAGCAAATAAGTGAGTTCCCTAACAAGATATGTTTTCGTAGATAGTGTCATGAGCAATGTTGATGCTTAAAATTACGTTGTTGTATGCAAGGTGGTTATTGTGATATTACCAACTGTTTATTGTTGTTCCGCTCACATGCAGGTGTTCAGGCGCTTAGAAGGCTCGCCGCATTATGAGGCCTCAGTGATGGAACTTGATGCAGCTCTACTCAGTTTGACCTCCGATCCATTGTTCCCTCAGGCACTAAACATGTCACAATGTTCTTGTTTATTATCAGGTTATCTACCGATGAAGTTCACGTGTTTAAAAGCTTTCTGTTTGGAATTGCAGGGTCTGAAACATTTGTCTTCAGCAACTCTTTCTACCGCAAGAGATTTAATTTCGAAACACTTACTTCAAAGTCACCCATTGAAAGATGTGCACCTCACAGCTCTTTTGACAGCAATTATAGAAATGGAGATTGACAACCTTAGTGAAACAGATATTGATGGCCCAGACACATACATCGACAATTTAATGTTGCAGATGGAATCGCTAAATTTGGCACATGTGAGGGAGGGTGTTATCAAGAATTCTATAGCTTCTTCAGCAGCAAGTGGCTCGGGGGACCCTGATGGACTAGATCGTAGAGCCTGCAGTCATGAAATGCTTACTGAGTCCATTGGTGTATCCGAGGAATGCAGTTCTGTTGATCATTCACGTTTTGTCATTCAAGAGATTATAAAGAGACGAGCATTAGTGTCATGCATATCTTCAGTTGAGACAGGCGTTAATACTGTTTCACAGATTGTTACGAGAACTAGCTTGCTTGTATCTGAAAAGAACCCATCAGAAGCACAAACACCTCATGTTATTTCTCCAAAGTACACAATTCATAATTTTGGTCCATTCAGCATCTTATTTTTCACTTTATCTTTTCATATTGTTTTATACTAATTACTGTACCTGACATAAGTTACCTAGGTTTGGACTTCTTACATTATCAAATTTATCTTTACATGTTCACTTTGCTAATTTGTCTTCTCTGAAAGTACTCTGAGTGAGACCACATTTATCAGCAAGCACCTTGAACCATGGGTCTTATCATCCAATGGTATATATAAAAGGCAAATAAATTAATAAACCACTAGGTATCTAGGATTTTGAACTCGAGACTGAGCATTTTAAGTTTCTCCCCATCAGGTAAGTAATAACTTGGTTTAGGAATTAAACCTCTTTCCTTTGAGAAATATTGAGTGAAATCTCTCCTTAAACAATGTGTCCGCTGAGTGACACAATGGGGGCATGATTCGAGTAAAGCTTTTAGGGTTTAGGGTTTTACCATAATGCCAAGAAAGCCTTCTTAAAGAATTGCAATCAAGAATAGCAGTCATAACATGTAAGATGTAACCTGAACATGACTCGCTGAACTATTTGGGTTTATGTATTCATCTTAACTATGGTTATGCTAGGATTGTTTATTTCCTAACTTCCTAATACAACTTAACTCGCATCCGAAGTTATTTTTGGAGCTAATGGTTGCAAATTTACATTTTAATCTGAAGGTAAGAGTTCTATAGTATAACTTCCTGATATAAGGTAAGTCAGAAGGTTAAACTTTTTCGCTTAATGGTTATCATGAAATCTTAAGCTTTGATTACTCTAGAATATGTATAGCAACCATAGCCAGCTCTAACTTTAAGCATCGTACGATATGCCAGTCTCATCCATGTTCCGGGAGTAATATGTATTTCTTCTTAAGAATAGGAGGAAGCAAGGCCTTTGGAACATGCTTGTCTACTCCATAACCGCATACATGGAACATTGTTGGAGCCATCGTTCATCTACTCTGATGGCACCAGTCCTTAATGCTCGGAATAAAACTTAAAACTAGTGATGCACAACTGCGAAATAAACCAGATATCTTTTCCTGGAACTTTTAATTTGCCGCATTGAACTAGTCTGTGAGCAGGGTCTTGATGAAGTATTCATGTCGTGGTTTTCCTCGCTCGACAATTTGTAGGCCTTGGTGTTTTACTTTGGGATTGTCATTCCTTCACTCTTTGGCGTAATATGTTATAAAGATGAAGGGAATTTCCTATAGAAAATTGTATCATCTTACCTCTTTGTCTACTCTTTAGAGTATAGCGGGACTAGGGATGCTCCTTGGTTGTATGATCTTAAACTGCAGCCTATAAGATAGGTCTACATTACATAGGTTTTATGTCATGACTTTCTTTTGTTCATAGTTATCTTGACTAGTAATTTGGTACAAATATAGAGAATTGGCGCCAGATTGACAGCGAGTCATAAAACTTTGTTAATCTTGTATGGAGCTTTCTTATATTCCATAGCGCACCCTATTCTGATGGAAGAAGGCTTGGGTGGTGGTGATCCATTATGGTTAACCATATGCTAACCATAACTCATAATTTTTTGATAATTGTCTTGTATTTCTCTAGTATTATAGTTTGCAGTATCGGCCGATACCGATACCGATACGATACGGTCGATACCGATACGATTTGACATATCCCGATCCAATACCGACCGCTATCGATATTGCCGTTGGGGGTCTCTTTACTAGTCAATTCGACAAAAAGAATTGAACGAAAAGATCAATCGACAAGGATGTAAAAGCATAGAATGGTTGTAAAAGCATGTAAATGAAAACTTATTTATCACATGTAAACCAATCAACAAGGTTGACTATATTTCATTCAATTTCAAAACTACTAAGAAACAACACATAAAATACTTACAATTATGCCTATATGTATAATTTCCTCCCCTAAATTTTAATACTTTATTAAAAAATATCTTTCCAATACCAAAATATCCGATACTTCCATCCGAAACAACCGATACTGCCAACACTGCTGACACTACCGACACCGTCGACGTCGATACTCATAGGAAGGTTCCGATCTGATACCGACAGTACGAACCTCTAAACCACCGATTCTTAAGAAATATGATTGTTTCTACAATTCCACCATGTTCTGTTTTCCTTGCACTTATCTGTCCAATAAACCAGTAAGAAATGTGATTCTTTTTCTACTATTTCTGTTGTCAACCCGTGGCATGATGTTTGCTTGGTCACTGTTAAATTAATACCTTTTCAAGTGTTTTTAGATGGAAATTGGTTTTTTCTTTTAATCAGGAAAGATTTTTTTTTTACCGAGCTGGATCTGTGGAACCGGTGGAGATCAAGGTGTCTTACATATTTGCTAGACAAGAGAACTATCAGATTGTTGTCCGGTGCCAACTTGATCTTTAGTTCCCCCAAGGTCCAGTGGATCAGGATCCTTGAACCCTTGAAAATTTCAGTGGATGTACATGATGAAAACCTTCTTGAAATTGTTGTAAGTTCTTACATGGACACCTGATTTTGACTTTATTGATATCATGGTAACTTTTGTTCTTGGCAAGACTCAAGAGCAACATAAAAGGATGAGGTATTGCCGTTCTTGGCAATTAGTAACTTTCATGCTTGGTAGAATACCAGTTTGCCTTTTGCTAATTGATGATTAATGATTGACATCTTAGTGTTTAAGAAATATGAAATTGATTTAATAATAAAGGAAAACGAACAATAAATTTAATTTTGGCTAATTGTTCTGGTAACAGAGAGAAATCCTTTTGTGACATGGAACATTTTTGAATCATTTCCTTGAAGTTAATATGGTATGCTTCACAAATGTGTGTATCCAAGGGACTTGTCTAGTATTGAACAACATGCTTGACATAGTGCACAAATGTCCTAAATTACCGAGCCTGCCTGGGAAGTACGCTTCCGAATCCCAAGCACGACGAACGTACACCAATACTTATCCTAATCCTTTGTTTCTATACTTTCTCAGTTGACCAAGAAGATGATTGATTGACTGATCGTGTACTTCTTAGATATATCTTTAGCACTTCTCAACTGCATGATCCTTTGATAAACCCCTCTTTCCTATAAATCATATTCATCCAGGTCAAAATACTGAACTTATTCAGATTGGCAATTTCATATTCGGTGTCCACGAATTGGTTCTCATTCTGGGAAAAGATACTCCCATACTTTTTCAGGATTACTAACTGAACGGCTGGTGAGCCTTAGCAATGTCTCGTCTAATGTCTTCAGCTAATTTCTGGAACCCGACCTCTTGCTGGGACCCTAATAGAGTCTTATTATAATATGTAGTAGCTATTTGTATAATTTGTACTAGGTTGCAACTTGCATAACGTATCGTGTATCTATTTGCTTGCATATCATATCGTGTATCGCGTATCATATCATGTATTGTGCGATACAATAACTCAGAGTGTAGGTCTATACTTCTAAATCCATTTAGGAACATGATTTGATTTAATTTTCTCATAATGTTTTTGTTTCTTTATATTTATAGGTCTCTGCAGTTCAAAACTATAAATTCTTAAGTATATATTACATGACTCAAGTAAAAATCCAATTTACCTATCAACCTATGTGTATCATATTGGATCAACCAATACGTAACGAAATGGTAGTATATCGTATCGTAAGATATGTAGTGTATCCTAATATAGTGACAACATATTTGTATTTACTTTCAGAATTGAGGGAGGTTCATCATTCTGCAATATGGCTACACTTTCATGCAAATAATTCTGATATTATAGTTTTGATTTTTAAGACGTGAATCAATTTTACTAATTTCTTCCCATGATACGTCAGGAGATCTTTCTGTTAGGCTTTATTTCAAGAAGGTGGAATTTGCTAATTGAACACTTCTCATCCCATTCTTGCAATTTCACACCCGTCTCCAAACAATACTCAGATTTGTGCCACTTGCTTCAAGAAAATTCTGAATACTTCCACTTCAAGAGGGAACCTATGAGTTCAAAGGTACCAGACTAGAAACTTCATTGAATTGGTATACTAGTGGAATTATAGGACTTGAAGAGAGTATAGCTTTTCTGATGGTTTCTTTTAGATATAATGTTAAGAAGTAGGTTGCACACTGTCAAGGAGAAAATAGTTTTTCATCTTATTTGACCAGAGATTTTGATGCTCAGATTTCCTTTGTATTCAACTATCTTACTTAGCTTGCTTCAAAAAAATCTCCTTGATGTGTTGTAACCAGAACCAATTGTTATTAGTTTTTGTATCATAGATATTACTATATATCATTTCTAGTCGCTTTTCAAATTTGGATGATTCCATCACCAATCTTCATGTTCAATAGGAAAAAGATGTTTTTGAGTATTTGATGCAATTATTGCGGACCCAACCTCATATATTATGGCAAGTACCTCCAGTCCTTGCAGCTGCCGCATTTCCACCATGGTAATATATGCATTCTTGTCTTAATATGCTTTCTTGTTTAATAATACCTGCCTTGAAAATACATAAGTGATGCCTATATTTGATGTTATCCTATGTTCTTCATAACATTGCTTCATGTTCATTTTGGTATATAACTTTTGTGGAGGAGCATATGCAGCTAAGGCCATTATCAATCTTAGTGCAGATTATAAAGATTCTACCTTTTACTTTCTCACTCGTAGATTCTAGGATTTGCGAATCATAAGGTTTAGCTAATGAATAAAGTCGATATTCCTTCTTATTTTATTAACGGAGATTCACAAGTAACTGATATTATATATATAGAAAGGTTCACTACAGGCTGTTGATAAATGGCCCTTTATTGACTTGTATAAACATTGTATTATACATAGTGGTGCTTTAAACATTATCTCAGTCTTTTTGTTATGGATATAGTAGGCGATGAACGCTGAACAAATTACTTTATGTGTAACTTGATTGGGATCATTTCATCCAAATTCTGGTGGTGGATATAACTTCAATACAAGGTCGACACGTCTTTCTTACTGGAGATGTTTAAGATTATGTAACTTTTCTAAAATGAGCGGGAAGGTATAGCAAGTTTGACCAAGTCTTCATGATGACCAAAAACCATTCTTACCTGGTTCTCACAATTTTCTTTGGTTCAAAATTTAGGGCATGCAATCAATGGAACTGTGACTACTACAATACAGACCAAATTTTTGGGTTGACTATCCATTCTGCTCCATTAACTGGGAAACTGTGACTTTCCAAAAGTTTTCAACTAACATGTCTGACCACAAAATGGATACTCCCAAGTCAATTGAACTTAAAAACTAGATAGTTTAGAATATGTATAAATGAGTCCTGAATGATGTATTGCTGACTATTTTTGATAAATTTGCACCATGGTACCCTCTCTCATTTATTATTCTCCTGTGACCCTGTCTTAGTTCTGCAACTATACATTTTTCAACCTGGTGCTAATTAACATTAATAATTTATTATACATCCATGTAACTAATGTATTGTTTCAGGTCAATTTTGTTCAGGATGTACATGGATGATATTGAAAAGCAATTTAAAGAAGCTTCTTCATTGAGCAGGTTATGTGACCTCTAAACTTGTTTCTTTTCTGAGGTTAGAGCTACTGTTCTAGCCCTTATGGGGGTTCTTCTGTAACTACTTAAGGAATCTATTTTTACATTCTTCAATTTCTTATACAGATGCCGCGGTTGCAGTCAACATGGAAAGGACCACGCAGATTGTGAGTTAATATAGAAATCTGTATTTCATGTCTTTTATTAAAAATAAAGTCTTGGATAAATCAAAAGAATGAGAAGGACGAGGCTAAGGAATGTTCATAATATGAGTGAGTGGAGGCTTTGGGTAGAGCAATTATGGGCAAAATTTTGGCCAAGCAAGCAAGCAACTAGACTTGAGTTTATAGGTCATAGGTGCTATAAATGAGTGGACAAATAATTTAACCAAAGAAAGTTGTTCTTTGCCAAGTGATAGCCACATGAGGTGCATGAGGGATAAGCTTGACTCGATAAGAATGTACGGACCGGAGGATCAGTCATACTCATGGTGCCGAGCAGGAATGTTCAAACTTCAAACACTAAATCAAAGTTGCCATGGCCCTAGGTCCAAATAGAAGCATGATCTTTTATTTGTGTTGGGTTAATGGCAAAACTCAGTGCAGGTGGACCAGACCCATAGTTATCTGTCAGAGTTCAGACTGATTTGTAATAAAACCTATATTCCCAACCCCCAAAAAATCAATATTAACTAAACTTCCAATTCAAACTCAAGGGTGCATATTTCTCTCTCGGAAGTGCAAATACTCCCAAACAGGCGAGTTTGTGGGGCACATATCAGACGCCACATTGACACACCGAAATTTAAAAGCGACCGCCAAGATTAGTGTCTTTTTCATTTGCCCGTGTCCCTACAGTGTCAGTGTCCATGCTAGCATAAATCTCTATAAGATATCAGTGCTAAATATGTCAAATTAAAATATTTTATGTTTTCATGCACTTGTATTTGTTCACAGACCTCTCTCTCATTCTAGTGAAAGATAACAACACAATCTGTGTTTCATATTAATTGCTCTTCAACCATCTATACAAATGATAATAAACTTTAGCCTGTGGGATGTTACCAGGTGAAGTTTCTGAACGGATTCGATGTCTCCATGTGTTCCATGTTCAAGGTCTTCATCTAATGGTTGGTGATTGTAGTATTTGATCATCGCCCATGGTTCACAATCGTGCCAATTGTATTTTGGATCTATAATGAGGTTTTGACTTTCTTCCTTGCTGTGTAGTTAGTACCATTATGAAAGTTGTTCTAGGAATTGTATTTTTCAATATTTTTGGACCATAATAGTATATCATTATTATTTGTGTGGCATAATGACCATTACTTTGTGATATTCTTGTACATTCCTTTACAATTTGGTACTTACTATTCTATGTTACTGGGTGCCAAACAAGTATGTTTATCTCTAGTTCTTTTTAATCTTAAGATTGAATGAAACATTTCAAAAATGTTCATCTTAAATTAGAAATCTAAATATCCACAAGCTAGAAGCTGATCAATTGAGAAATAAGCTTCAGCTAGTATGCTTCTCTCTGTTTTTTGCATATCACCCCTTGATAATTGATATTGTACATAACTAACTATAGTTTGAGTGTATGGTTTTGCTAAGTTCTCTCTAATGAATCATGGTGGAGCTAGTTCCCTCTTCACCTCAAATTTATTGAGTGTACCTAAATTGAGAACCTCCATGCACACTTTCAGGATGTAAGAAATTACATGGAAACAGAATCTAGGACCACGTGTTACTGCTATCTAACCACTATCGTAAGCATTGCAGCACAAAAGGTTTCTCTTATCTTTTAAGCTGACTCGGTCTCATGTATGCTTCTATCTTTTTTGCTTTATGTGATCTGTGAATTTAAAACTCCTACTTTGTTATGCCCATCACTTGAGAAATGAACTTTTCTGTCAGCACATGTCACCAATGTAACTTTCCATGTAGCCAAGACTGATACACCTCTCTTTCTTTTGCAGGTCCCTACTTCTTTACATTATCTAAAGCTTGATCCTTCAATTTCTAAGAGTCTGCCGAAAGCAGTTGTCATAGCGCACTTTGGTCTCTCAGCTACCAATCTTGATTTTATCCTATCCTCCCACTCGACCTGATTGATGTTTCTCATTGGAAGGCAAGGGGCCAGGTCAGCAGATTTTGAATCTTCGCTTTTGGTGTATTGGAGTAGAATTACACGAGTCGAACATGATGGGCACATTATCCGTAATGATTCGTCATAGTCCTTGCCACCATTTTGTTGCTATAAAACATTCCTCCCGTGGAATGGAACTCATTGTATTCAAAGATAACCAAGATGTTTTTGAGCATTGGGAGAACCAAGATGTTTGGCAAGGACAAGTATCAGCGGCAGAGTCTGATGCTAGACAGCAAGCAGTATGTCCTGCCCATGAGGCAGGCTATGCGGAAATTGCGAGCGCTGTGGAGGCGGAAGACGAAGTTGAGGCAAAACCAACTGAGGTTCGGGTATGACCTGGAGAGCTACTCTCAGAACTTCGACGACGGCTGCCAAGTTCGTCTTGGGTCTCTTTCCTATTCTAGTTGATGCACAATTCATCTCGGAAAGGATGTAGGATTTAGAGTTTATTTTGTTTTAATCTTCTTTGAGTTCAGCCCAGTTCAATTATGAACTTGCGGCAAACTGTTATGTAATTGAAGCTAAGTTACTGTATGATATTTAAGAGGATTTTTGTTCAGTCACCAATATGTATATATGATGAAATGCTAGAGAGGAAACTCTGATCTAGTTCTCATGAGTTCTTTCTGTTATGGTGTGCTACAGATGAAACTCTCATTTAGTTCTTCTGAGTTCATTGTTATGGTACTAGGAAGGTTTTGGATATTAGTTTCTTTTACTCGGCTCTTGAAATTTAAATATGCTGTAGGTTTTCATTTTTATTAATAGTTGCAGAGGTTCGGACACGAGGGAAAGACCGGAGATGGAGAAAAGCTGGTGATACTTGAAAATTTTCTCAGCGACAAACAAGCGAACAGTTGGAGGGATGTCTGCTCTTGGTATCGAAGAGCAATGAAACACTAATAAAGCTTTCGACTTTTGACAATGGCGACCAATGCATAGTCTGGGGACAAGATCTTTAGGAACCGGAGAGAGCAACGGAGGAGCAGGAGCCCACAAGCAAGGTTACTACTTTACCTATGCTAAATCATGATGATTATAGGCTAGCATTACATCAAACATTTGGTTTGAATGTTGTGTAGAAATCTTCATCGATTACTACTTGGTTTTTTATGTGAGAATAAATGGGGGAGGATTCTTGGTATTTTTTGGAATCATGGGTAGATGTAGAAGTGCCGAGCTTGACCGAGCACCCTTTTTTCAGCCCACTCTTCTTCATTAGAGAAATGTCTAGGTCCGGTCCCGAATGAGCCTAAAATCTGAGCACAAGTTCGGCTCACACCAGGATTCACGAGCTCGAGCTTGCCTCATTTAGCTTGGACTCTTGACAGGATTAAGCTCAAATTGAGCTTGACTCTGAGCTCACAAACTTAATTCATTGTTGAATTGTTGAATGTGTCAGAATATAAACTCTGTAGAACAATCAAAAAACTTTTCACTTTTGAATTCTTTAAATCCAAATTAGGAGCACAAGAAATGGAAAAAAAATGGTACTTTATAAATATACCTATATAGACGAGCTGGCTCGTCAGCCTAGCAAGCCAAATATCAGGCTCTTTATCATTTACAAGATGAACCTATTCTGAGGGTAAAGTTCGGGATCATGAACTCAAGCAAGCAGATTCAAGGATAGAATTTTTTGAACATTGTTCATTACCGAGCCATGCTTCTGTCAAACAAGTCTTTGATTTCGCTGGCTGGCACATCACTTGATACTTCCCTTGGTCCAATTTCTGCGTTTAAAACAAGTCTTTGAATTCGCTGTTGTGCAAGTTATAACTAAACCTAAAAGTGGAAACATACTCATCCATAACGAAATGTTGTTAGGTTGTGTCTTCAACTGTGTTTTGAGAGAGTGATACTCCTTTTAACTTTCCTGCATAAATGAATTATCGATTTGTCAAACTTTTTTGCTGTTGTCTTCCTCTCCTCTCCACTAGTTAATGTTCCCAAATATTAGCATCAGTCCTCATCTTTCTTGATGCTTCACTCAGTTCTCTCTCTTTCTAGTACATGTTTCATAAGTCGTGTCAACACACACTTATGTTGTGCAGATACTCAAAAGTTCTCCTATTAATCTCTATTGCCATATCCATATCTATGCAACATAGCTGTACACCATTTGAAGGTTTTTATATCTCTGCATACCTTATCTGGAACTTTTCAGCAACAGTAATCTGTTATTAGTTCTTCCTATCTACCTGACATGCATAATTTCTTCTGATTGAGCTGGCATATGTTCTATGCTGGTCTTACAGATTAATAAAATTCCTTACTTTCAGTTATTAACTAATTGTGATGTTAATGGTCCTTTTACACAAAATGGAATTGTCTTCCTAAGTAAATTTGAGATGAATGCAACTTGATGAGTTTATTGTGCTTATATTCTCTCTTTTTGCCACTCTTAATGTCAGATGTAGATTATTTTTTGGTCTTTCTGCCTTTAACATATTAAACTGCTACAGTTAAAAAAATAAAATAAACTGCTACAGTTATTTAGGGTATGTGATGGAGAATATAATGCTAGCAAATATTAAGGGGATTTGATGGTTTCAATGAGGTAGCTTTTGGCTGTTCTTTTTGTTTTTTTGTTTTTTGCATATATATAACCTTCTGTTTAAGCAACTTTTTCAATTATTCTTGTGTTCAGTCTAGTTCTGTAGATATCCTCTCTCTTTTCCACATTATTTGCACATATATTTTTGTACTCGCTATTTGACATAATCTAATTTCTTCACAAAATAATTGAATTATTTCATTTATGGTTTAGATTATATAACATAGTTACAATCTTTTAAGTTGACTCAGTTTGATGTATGCTTCTCTCCATCTTTTTGCTTTATGTGATCTGCGAATTTAAAAGTCCTACTTTGTTATGCCCATCACTTGAGGAATGAACTTTTCTGTCAGCAGATGTCGCCAATGTATCTTTCCATGTAGACTCTGATACACCTCACATTTATTATTATTTTTTTAGTTCAGTCTTCAGTATATACTTGTGATGATATGCTAAGGAGGAAACTCTCCTTTAGCTCTTATGAGTTCTGTTATGGTACTAATAGGTTTGTCTGAATATTAATTTCTTTCAGGAACTCCTAGATTATCTCCTCAAATTATCTGAGCGGAGCTCATTCATGAAATTATTCAGGTGAGCTTGAACTTGTAGTTTGAGCTTGAAATGTGTTCAGGTTTAGGTCCTTGAAGAAAATTTCGAAGAACCAAGATGGAGCAAATTTTTTTGCAACATAATAATATATACTCAAAAGTTAAAAAATATAATAATGCAATACAATTTGTTTACATCATTTGCAAAGCTATGTATCATATCTTCAAGTATATTGGCAAAACACATTTTAATTTTATCATCACTATTTACAAGTACTAGATGCATTTGTATCTATATAATAAACTTAACTAGTGTTTTCCGTCAAAACATAAAAGGAGAAAGAAGGATCACGATTAAAAGACATGATGTATATAAATGACTACGAACATGACGTGTGTATATGTCAATACAAAGTCTTCAAACTAATAAATATGTTATTAAATGATATAAATGAGAATCAATTTTAAAAACCAAATTATGAAGGAGTGATAGACGCACGAGAATAACTAGTCTATATATAATAAAATAAAATTATTTTTAGTGACAAAAGATAAGATGATAACTAGTCTATATAACAAATAAAATTGTTTTTAGTGACGAAATATAAGATGATAAAGAACGGATGAAAGGATAGGTGTACTCAATCTCTTTGCTCATAGATTCCATATCTGCCCCCTCTCAACCCAGTACCAACTCTCGAAAGCCTTCAAGTCCTTCTCTCTCCTCCAACTCCATTCCCCTTCCCCAAATCTCTTCCTCCATCCTATCTCCTCCCTCCTCTCTACTTCGACCTCCCTCAAAGCCCTTCCACAAGGCAAGCAACTCCATTCTCAGGCATTATCCCTTGGCCTTGCTGATAATCCTTTTATTGTTTCTAGACTTTGTTCCTTGTATTCCAAAGTTGGCCTCATCTGTGATGCCAAAATTATAGTTGAAGGTTCAAATCCTATGCACGTGTTGCCATGGAATCTTTTATTATCTGCCTATCTTCAGAATTGTTTTTGGCTGGATGCCGTATTAGCCTACAAAAAAAATGACTGAAAGGGGTTGTTATGTTGATAAATTCACCTGTTCATCAGTTCTAAAAGCATGTGGTGAGATCTGTAACTTGGGTTTGGGGAGAGTAGTCCATGGAAGTATAGAAACAAGAGGGTTAGAACTTGATTTGTATGTCCGTAATGCTTTGATCTCAATGTATGCCAAGTTTGGGGCAATGGATGTTGCTAGGAAACTATTTGATAGGATGCAGGCCAAAGATGTTGTTACTTGGAACTGTATGATTTCGGGGTATTCTTCAAGGAGAATGTGGAAGGAAACTTCCGAATTATTGGAGAAGATGCAATTGGAGGGTTCTAAAATGAACACTGTCACTTGGAATACACAGCAAATTCACAAATGGGTAGTCACTTGGAAGCACTGAAACTGATACCTAAGATGAGAATGAGAGGTACTTCTGTAGATTCTGTTACGTTGGTCATTGGATTGAATATTTGGAATTGGGTAAGGAAATTCATGGTTTGGTAGTTCGACTCCATTATAATGAGTTTGAGAATGTTAGAAATGCTCTGATCACAATGTACTCAAGATGTGAGAAAATTGAATATGCTTACAAGTTGTTTGGGATGTGCTTCAATAAGAGTTTGATTACTTGGAATGCTATGATTGCGGGCTTTGTAGCTGGAAAACATGAAGAGGAAACATTTTTTTTATTTTCAGAGAAATGGTAAATTATGGAATTCGGCCAAACAATGTGACGATCATGACAGTCCTTTCTCTTTGTGCCCGTTTTGCGAACCTTTGGTATGGGCGACAACTTCACTGTTTCGTGACCAAGCACAGGTTTGATCAGTTTCTGTGGAACTCTCTCATTGATATGTACTCCAAGTCACAAAGACTTTTGGTTGCACAAAGGGTATTCAACATGATGGGAAATCAAGATTTAGTCTCCTACACCTCTATGATTGCAGGCTATGGAATGCAAGGGGAGGGAACAAAGGCATTGAAACTCTTCAATGAGATGATTGTCCGTGGTATTAAACCTGATGGCATCACTATGCTGACCATACTCTCGGCTTGTAATTGTAACCCAAGGCCAAAGACTCTTTAAGAAGATGGTTAGCTTATATGGGATTGTACCTAAAATGGAGCACTACTCTTATATGGTTGATCTATATGGAGAGCAGGTTTGTTAAGGAACACAACAAACTTAATTGATCAGATGCCTTTCAGCTGCAGCATTTCCACCATGGTAATATACACATTCTTGTCTTGATATGCTTTGTTTAATAATACCTGCCTTGAGGATACATATGTGATGCCTATATTTGATGTTATCCTTGTGTTCTTCATAACATTGCTTCATGTTCATTTTGGTATATCACTTTTGTGGAAGAGCATATGCAGCTAAGGTGATTATCAATCTTGGTGCAGATTATAAGGTTCTACCTACTTTCTCACTCGTAGATTCGAGGATTTGCGATCATAAGGTTAAGCTAATGAATAGAGTCGATATTCCTTATTTTATTAACGGAGAACAAATTACTTTATGTGTAACTTGATTGGAATCATTTCTTCCAAATTCTGGTGTTGGATGTAACTTCAATACAAGGTCGACACGTCTTTCTTACTGGAGATGTTTAGATTATGTAACTTTTCTAAAATGAGCGGGAAGGTATAGCAAGTTTGACCAAGTCTTCATGATGACCAAAATACCATTCTTACATAGGTTCTCACAATTTTCTTTGGTTCAAAATTTAGGACATGCAATCAGGGGAACTGTGAATACTACAATAAAGACCAAATTTTTGGGTTGACTATCCATTCTGCTCCATTAACTGGGAAACTGTGACTTTCCAAAAGTTTCAACTAACGTGTCTGACCACAAAATGGATACTCCCAAGTCAATTGAACTTAAAAACTAGATAGTTTAGAATGTGTATAAATTAGTCCTGAATGATGTATTGCTGACCATTTTTGATAAATTTGCACCATGATACCATCTCTCATTTATTATTCTCCTGTGACCCTGTCTTAGTTCTGCAACAATACATTTTTCAACCTAGTGCTAATTAACATTAGTAATTTAGAATACATCCATGTAACTAATGTATTGTTTCAGGTCAATATTGTTCAGGATGTACATGGATGATATTGAAAAGCAATTTAATGAAGCTTCTTCGTTGAGCTGGTTATGACCTCTAAACGTGTTTCTTTTCTGAGGTTAGAGCTACTGTTATAGCCCTTATGGGGGTTCTTCTGTAACTACTATAAGGAATCTATTTTTACATTCTTTAATTTCTTGTACAGATGCCGCGGTTGCAGTCAACATGGAAAGGACCACGAAGATTGTGAGTTAATATAGAAATCTGTATTTCATGTATTTTATTAGAAATGAAGAAAAAATATAAGAAAGAGGGAAAACTTTTAGCCATCACCCATCCGCCTTGTGAAAAGTGCTTTTGCTCTGTCTATCGTTCGTCTTCTTCCTTTCTCCAAAACGAATGAGAAGGACGAGGCTAAGGAATGTTCATAATCTGAGTGAGTGAAGGAGGCTTTGGGTAGAGCAATTATGGGCAAAATTTTGGCCAAGCAAGCAACTAGACTTGAGTTTATAGATCATAGGTGCTGTAAATGAGTGGAAAAATAATTTAACCAAAGAAAGTTGTTCTTTGCCAAGTGATAGCCACATGAGGTGCATGAGGGATAAAGCTTGACTCGATTAGAATGTACTGACTGGAGGATCAGTCATATTCATGGTGCTGAGCAGGAATATTTAAACACTAAATCAAAGTTAACATTGCCCTAGGTACAAATAGAAGCATGATAACTCTGTGCAGGTGGACCAGACCCATAGTTATCTGTCAGAGTTCAGACTGATTTGTAATAAAACCTATATTCCCTCCCCCCAAAAATCAGTATTAACTAAACTTCGAATTCAAACTCAATGATGCATCTCTCTCTCTCGGAAGAACAAATACCCGCAAACAGGCGAGTTTGTGGGGGCACATATCAGTCGCAGCATTGACACACCGAAATTTAAAAGTGACCGCCAAGATTAGTGTCTTTTCAGTTGTCCCTGTCCCTACAGTGTGAGTGTCCATTGCTAGCATAAATCTCTGTAAGATATCAGTGCTAAATATGTTGAATTAAAATATTTTATGTTTTCATGCACTTGTATTTGTTCACAGACCTCTCTCTCATTCTAGTGAAGGATAACAACACAATCTGTGTTTCATATTACGTGCTCTTCAATCATCTATACAAATGATAATAAACTTTAGCCTGTGGGATGTTACCAGGTGAAGTTTCTGAACGGATTCGATGTCTCCATGTGTTCCGTGTTCTAGGTCTTCATCTAATGGTTGGTGATTGTAGTATTTGATCCTCGCCCATGGTTCACAATCGGGCCAATTGTATTGTGGATCTATAATGAGCTTTTGACTTTCTTCCTTGCTGTGTAGTAAGTACCATTATGAAAGTTGTTCCAGGAATTGGATATTTCAATATTTTTGGACCATAATAGTATATCATTATTTGTGTGGCATAATGACCATTACTTTGCGATATTCTTGTACATTCCTTTACAATTTGGTACTTACTATTCTATGTTACTGGGTGGCAAACAAGTATGTTTATCTCTAGTTCTTTTTAATCTTAAGATTGAATGAAACATTTCAAAATGTTCATCTTAAATTAGAAACCTAAACATCCACAAGCTAGAAGCTGATCAATTGAGAAATAAGCTTCAGCTAGTATGCTTCTCTCTGTTTTTTGCATATTGCCCCTTGATAATTGATATTGTACATAACTAACTATAGTTTGAGTGTATGGTTTTGCTAAGTACTCTCTAATGAATCATGGTGGAGCTAGTTCCCTCTTCACCTCAAATTTATTGAGTGTACCTAAATTGAGAACCTCCATGCACACTTTCAGGATGTAAGAAATTACATGGAAACAGAATCTAGGACCACGTGTTACTGCTATCTAACCACTATCCTAAGCATTGTATGCTTCTTTCTATCTTTTTTCTTTATGTGATCTGTGAATTTAAAACTCCTACTTTGTTATGCCCATCACTTGAGAAATGAACTTTTCTGTCAGCACATGTCACCAATGTATCTTTCCATGTAGCCAAGACTGATACACCTCTCTTTCTTTTGCAGGTCCCTACTTCTTTACATCATCTAAAGCGTGATCCTTCAATTTCTGAGAGTCTGCCGAAAGCAGTTGTCATAGCGCACTTTGGTCTCTCAGCTACCAATCTTGATTTTATCTTATCCTCCCACTTGACCTGATTGATGTTTCTCATTGGAAGGCAAGGGGCCAGGTCAGCAGATTTTGAATCTTCGCTTTTGGCGTATTGGAGTAGAATTACACGAGTCGAACATGATGGGCACATCATCCGTAATGATTCAGTCATAGTCCTTGCCACCTTTTTGTTGCTATAAAAACATTCCTCCCGTGGAATGGCCTGTCATTCCTCCCGAAGGCAGAACCAACTGAGGTTTGGGTACGACCTGGAGAGCTACTCTCAGAACTTCGACGACGGCTGTCAAGTTCGTCTTGGGTCTCTTTCCTATTCTAGTTGATGCACAATTCATCTCGGAAAGGATGTAGGATTTAGAGTTTACTTTGTTTTAATCTTCTTTGAGTTCGGCCCAGTTCAATTATGAACTTGCGGCAAACTGTTATGTAATTGAAACTAAGTTACTGTATGATATTTAAGAGGATTTTTGTTCAGTCTCCAATATGTATATACTATGAAATGCTAGAGAGGAAACTCTGATTTAGTTTTCATGAGTTATTTCTGTTATGGTATGCTACGGAAAACTCTCATTTAGTTCTTCTGAGTTCATTGTTATGGTACTAAAAGGTTTTGGATATTAGTTCCTTTTACTTGACTCTTGAAAATTTAATATGCTGTACATTAGGAACAGAGGAAATGAAAAAAAAAAAAAAAAAATTTTGGTACTTTTATTAATTTACAATATGAACCTATTCTGAGGCTAAAGTTTGGATCATAAGCTCCTCAAGAAAGCAGATTCAAGGGTAGAATTTTTGTACATTGTTCATTAGAGCATCATTAGTTATCTTGAGACCCAACATTTCAAAAAAATAAAAATAAAATTACAATGGGTTGGATTTGTATGAGAATAGTAGAGAATGATAAAATGAACTTTGGTCCCAAAAATTGTGTGGTCAAAAATTAATGTGGAAAAATAATAATATAAATCTAGAATTGGGCTCCAAATTGGTACTTACTATTCTATAAAATAATTTTCTACATTATGAATCTAGAAATTATGAAGCTCAATATATAGCTCATGTGGGTTGTTGGACTTGAGAATCTAGAAATTAGAACTTATAACTTACGATGGTTCTTACTATTCTACGTATTGAACGTCTACATAGTGAATCTAGAATCTTGAAATTGGGATAGACCTTACTAATGATGCTCTTACCGAGCCATTCTTCTTCTCCCCACCGGGCTGGCACGTCACTTGATACTTCCCTTCCCTTGGTCCAATTTCCGCCTTTAAAACAAGCTTTGATCTCGATGTTCTGCAAGTTATAAGTAAGCCTCAAAGGGAAACATACTCATCCATAACGGAATGTTGTTAGGCTGGGTCTTTAACAGTGTTTAGAGAGAGTGATACTCCTAGTTTTGATGGATTGCCAATTGTCTAATTATGGATCAAAACTATTAGTGGGTGAACAAAAATGGACTCAAACTTAAATAGTTAAAAGTATCAATTTGTAGTTAAGCCTTCACAAAGGCTAATTTTAAAAGCACTCAAAAAATTACTTAGGTTAGTCCAAATTTTGGTTTTAGTTATTTACAAATTTGTCATCGAAAAATTGTTTGATGCGCTAATTTTTTTTTTCTTTTTTGACAGTCCTAACAAATTATGACTATAAAAAATTTGACAGTCCTTCAAAATTTAACAGTCCCTCCAATAGGAAGGACGATAGATTGGGATCCGCCTCCTCCTCCCTCCTCCTGCCACCACCTCCTCCTCCTCCTTCTCCGACGGTTGGAATTGGAATTAGGATTTTGGGTGGGAGAGAGAGGATGATTGGACTATTCTGAGTAAAGTTGAGACTATTCTGAATAAAATTTTTATAATATAGATTGTCATAAAATAATTGATTGTTAATTTTGGCTATAGAATTAGCCCTTCACAAATTGTCCTGAGTTGTAAATACAAGAAGTTATCACTTGTCCCATCTTTGGGAAAAAAAAATGTGGACAGCCTCACCCTTCTTTCCAACTCTCCCCCTCACCCTCGCCTCCCCCCCTAAACACCACAGCCCAACCACCACCACCATCATGATGTCCCTCAACCCACCACCACCGCCACCAATCCCAGTAGGAGGAGGAGGGGGCCCACTGACCACCCTCACTCGCCTCCTGTGGGGCCGCTCCCTACCCCCGACCCCTCTCATCTCGGCCGTTCGTTCCACCTGGTCCGCCACCTGGCATCTGATGATGGGGCAGCTGGCTCCTTCCTCCCCCAGCGGCTCCTACTCCCGCCCCGCCTCCCCCTTCCCCTCCGCCGTCTCCGAGGCCCACTCGACCTCCCCGGAGAACCTAGTCCTCTACGCGGCCCACCCCTGCCCGTGGGCCCACCGGGCCCTCCTCGTCCGCGCCATCAAGAACCTAGAATTCCCGCCGGTCTCGCTCGTCGTTCCGGACCCGGACACGGGCTCCTGGGTCTTCCCCGGGGGCCGGGATTGGGCCACGGGGAAGCGGAGCTTGAGGGAGGTCTATGGCGCTGCTACTTCTTCTTCTTCTTCGGGAAGGGCGACGGTGCCGATGCTGTGGGACAGGGCCAGAGGGGAGGTGGCGTGCAACGAGAGCTACGGGATCATCGACTTCTTCAACCGCTTGGGGGGTTCGAAGGAGGAGGGGGGGCCGGAGCTTGCGCCGGAGGGATCGGAAGGGGAGATTCGGAGCTGGAATGGCCTCATCTATCCCAACGTCAACAATGGGGTCTATAGGTACTTAGCATCACCATTGCCATTCGTTCATCTAAAGTACTAGCTCTTGACAATGTTATTTATGACCCAGCTGACATCAACCCGGTGCAACACTTGTAAAAGTTACATTTTTAGACTCTCGAGTCAAAACTTACACTTAAATATAGGTGAGGAGTTACCGAACTCAGCTGGCTCTTGTGGCCAGCGAGGAGAGGTATAACCTTCCTGGCTAGGCGGACGGTCTCGGGATCGAACCGCGCGGGAGGTGTGGGTGTGTGTATGTGAAAATTCGGGACAGTGGGTCCAAAAGGAATACGACGCAGTGTGCACAAAATCCCGTGCGTTACGACGGGCTGCGCAAAAAATAATAGGTGAGGAGTTTTATGGCCAACTTGGTCATGTCGCCTTTGTTAGGCGAAAGAAGAGGCCGAGGACTGGGGAACAAGGGAACACCTTAGATGGATAGGAGGGAGTGGAGAGGACAGTTGCAGAAGGGAAGAGGAGGATTGAGCTTTGCAAGCGGAGAGTCCTATGTTGCACGAACATGGCAAAATGGTGTTCTTATCGTGTCTATATCCAAATCTGTCTGCATTCGTCCAACATAGGTGAATATATTGTACCTTTCTAAGACTATCCGTGTCCCATATATGCATCGTGTCCTTATATTCTACCTATCTAACACTTTTTCCCCACTATATTGCCTCAAAGTGATGCACATAACTTTGGTCCATACCCACATGGCCCCCTTTCCACCTCTGTTTTTGTCCATTCATGAGGAAATGACCAAGTAAAACGGATGCACACGAGAGAAAAATAGCTAACATTGGACTTTTGTTGAAATATTATACCACCTCCGACTAAAAGGTTAGACACGAAACCCCTCTGTATGTTCCAACATTAAATATTCAAACTCCTTTTAAATCCATTAATATGGATGGAAGTACAAAAATGCATGTGATACAACACTTCTCGACTCCATTAAGGTATTGCTTTGCTCAATGGTAAATCTTGGCACTCACATCCTGAAAAATGTGGGCTTGAGCCAAGGTTCATAGTTTTGGTATCGAATCAATTCCGAACCCTTTTATGAGTATCGATATCGAGAGTTTTGGCGGTGTCGTATCAGAGTTTCAAAGTTCTCATCTTCAAAAAGCCAAAAAGTGGTAAAATATTATCAAAAAACATTTTATACAGTTGGGCATAGTTGTATATATTGTGTTTTTTCTCGTTAGCTTTGAATGGAAAGATGGTCAACATTGATAATTCATTCATCCACAATAGATACTATTGCTTATTTACTTGGTCTAGACAGTACTTCCATAATATAGTGTTTTGAATGGAGAAAATTAAGATGGATGAATGTTGTGAATTTATAGATATACAATTTGTTACATCGTTTCAATGAGAAATCTTATCAACACGCTACTGATATTGACCGATATCGACGTTGGGACGTCTCTTTCAAGCAATTTGGCAGAGAAAATTGAACGAAAGAAGACCAATCAACAAGGGTGTAAAAACATAGTAAGATTGTTCAAGCATGTAAGTATAAAAAAAACGTATTTATCACAGGCAAACCAACCAGCAAGCTTGACTAATTTTTCATTCAATTTCAATACTACTAAGAAACGGCACAAAAAATACTTAAAATTATGCCTAAATGTATAAATTAATTGTTCCTAAATTTTAATAATTTATTAATAATTATTTGCTTTCCGATATCAAAAAATCTGATACTCCCATCCGAAAGTGCCAATACTGCTGATATCGTGGCTTGGTTTCGTACATCTTGAGCATCCCCAGGCCTTTATTACTGAAGGCATGTTGGCACTAGACTGTCATTTTTTAGTTAATATACAACAATCTGCTGAATCAACTTTTTGACCTTGAATGTTGGGTGAACAAGTGTCTGTCTCGAAATGGAACTGAATTTGCAGTTTCTTGTCTTAGTTTTAACTGAGAAAGCTGGTAGTTTTGTTAGGGATCTTTTCCTTTATGCAGTCCTCAAAGTTTAAGAAGATTTAAAGCAGGCATCGCCATGTTTAAGTTTATTAAGTAACGTCGTGATTACATTGATCATAGATTACTGGCCACAGCTAAGCTGCAAAGGTCATATGAAATCACCTGCCCGCTGTAACTCTGCCATTCTTATTTCTAGTTTCTAGGCTTATTTGATAAAACCTGTTTCCTATATGATATAAAAAACTTTACTGTTCCAACCATGTTCAAAGTTGTGCAATCTAATTTAGTTTTTGACTTTTCCTTTAAAGCTTCAACTAGATATTCAATACTGAGGTCACACATTTTCATAACTTGCAGGTGTGGGTTTGCACAGAGTCAAGAAGCTTATGACGTTGCAGTAAATGATTTATTTACTACTTTGGATATGCTAGAGTCTCACCTGTCAGCTTCTCGCTACCTATGTGGGGATGTGTTAACTCTAGCCGATGTCTGCTTGTTTACTACTCTAATTCGCTTTGACCTTGTGTACAATGTTCTGTTCAAGTGCACAAAGAAGAAGCTGCTCGAGTATCCCAATCTCCATGGTTACACAAGAGATATATATCAGATCCCAAAGGTAGCAGAAACATGCAACTTCGAAGCCATTATGGATGGATACTATCGAACTTTGTTCCCACTAAACCCGGGCAACATTAGGCCAGTCATGCCTTCTGATTGTGAGCACGAGCATCTTTCGCAGCCTCATAACCGAGAATCCTTGTCTTCTATTGGCAAACATCCCCAGCTACTTGCCACTTGACTCACTCTGTAGCTGCAGGTGAGTTCATCTCGTCACATGCAACCCTGATTACATACTTCAGTATTCATATCTATTGACAAATAAAACCTATAAATTTTCTTTTTCCTGCAACAGAGTTTCATTAAGTCAAGGAAGGGGCCAGTTGCGAGTATGTTCATTGAAGACTAATCGATTGATTGGTTTCTCGGGAGCCTCTTTGTTCGAGCCTATTTGATGACTACCGGCTGCTGTTGCCTTGGGCATTTAACATTTAGTTTGAGAACTCCCAGATAAATATGCTACCGACAGTTCTATAATATGGTAGAAGAATACACTTGTATACTGTATATGCTTGTGAATAGTGTAGATGTTAGTATCCAATAGTAATAGTTATCAGAACTTATCGTTCCTCGGTGTGATTATATAAAGTGTACTTGATAAAATGTCAGCCTGGCTCTTGTACTTGTTTCTCGAAGATTATTGTAGTCACCATATTATACTGGTTCAAACACTGAGTTGATATTGAACTATGGGGAGTTAATAACTTGGATTCATTTACTCGGGGATCTTGAAGTCCAAAGGATGTAAAGTGGTGTCCACCAAGGATTGTGTTTTTGTACAAATTATATGTTTGAATTGTTAGGATATAACTCGTATTTAGTAATTCTAATTTGAACAAAGTTATATTTCTACCTAGTCGATGAATTTCTTTTGTCATGTTTGCATAGAATTGAATTTATATGTATGGAAACATGACATAATATGTAAAGGGGGCTTAGAGTACCTTGTAGATTATGATGCTCAAAAGATGTGTTGGGTAGCTGACAATGGGTTGAGAGAAAGAAAGAGAAGAAATAAAGAGGTTGAAGAAGAGAAAATTTGGGTTTTTCACGTCTTCTTCGGTGCAATCTTGAAAAAATTCTGTATGTTTTCTCTGGTAATGGGGACTACGAAGTTTTGTGTACTTTTTTTTTTGTGACGAGGGTTATGAAGTTTAAGCAATCTTGTAAAGTCTTTTAATCTTATTTAGCAGTGATCTCGTTCTTTTTGTAATTTTTTTTTTATACATGGGTCGAACCAGTTTCAGTGTCTCAGCAACCGTTCAAAGAACCCAAATATTGTGTACAAGTTGTTCATGACTATGCAAATGCGTGAATATCTAAAATATAAAATATATGAATGATACAGAAATTGAAATAATTATGCAGCATCTCTCTTTCCACTATCACTCTTCCTCGAGACATCGCTCGCACTATTCTACCAAGTTCAGGGTGGCTATCACTTCCCAGTTGAGGGATCTACCATGGTGATTCAATGGTTCCAAATCTTTTCTACATTTTTCATCTCTAAAACAACAGTACTATAATCCACATGTTTATAATAGCAGTACAATATTTCATATGATAATCTAACTACAACACTATGTTCCATACGAAATTCTATCAGCAGTACCATATTACACAAGTCTATAACAATAGTTTTATAATCAGTATTGTTCTATAGTAACAAGTTAACAACAATGATATTATTGTCTTTTCTCTATCTTGGTTCTTTTTTACTTAATATTAACTACCTCATGGCATAAAAAGAAATACTAGCAAAATTATTTCATTATATGTGAAGATAAATGAGAGGTTGATCAAAACTAGCCACCATGAAAAAAAGTCTTCGTCTTGAACACCAAGATCTCTACATGACTCCAAGTCTAACCAAGTCCTTCGAGCCAACCATCCTTAGTAGCGTTGGAATCCGCGCAGACGCCGGCCAACAACGTAGATCCACCTCCGGAAGACAATGAGGATTTTTCATATCTGGATACCGTGGACTATTCTGATTCTGAACTTCCTATTCGGAATGGGCACCTTCGCGTATCCGTCTCGCAAGCCGGGGAGTGAGGAAAATGAAAGTATTCAAGACTCGTGACTGGAGTGTTCTACGTGGTTCTTAAGGTTTTCGGGCTCTTTCTATTCTAACTGGCCTCCGAAACTTTTCTATTATAGGTAAGACATCGCACCAAATTTCATATAATGAAGAAAGAACAGATATTAGCAGCCCAATGTAGCACATGGAGCGGAGATTACATATACGTATCAGCCGGTCGGACATGCCAAAACCAAAAGACACCGTAACAACTGATACACATCAATCTCAATCCATCTGCAAGGTTCAGACTCAGCTCTTTTTCCTTCAATTTTCTGTTAATTTTTGCTGTAAATTAACCCCAATTAAACAGAAATTTGTGAATAAAAATGTATAGATTCTTTAAGGGCAGAGGTTCCTTGTGTAGTTCCAACATGCTCATCTTGCTCTCCTCTAACCAACAATGATGTTCTTGTTCTTGTTCTTGTCCCTTTTTCCTCAACATAAACCTTGGTTGCTAAACTAGTTGGAGTGTGACAAAAAATTTGAAAATGAACACCATGCATAGACTTCTAACAATTGGAAAATGTGTTCACATTTTGCTGGATTCACTTCTAGAACTCTAGTCTGTATATTGGAAGTTCTTTAAAGATGTTAAAAGTAGGAATTTTATACCAGCTTAGAGTTTAAACTATGACTTATCCAATTAAAAAGTTTAGGCACTGTATTTTTATTATTTTTTATATTTATTTATTATATCCTGCCTTCCACGCTTGACAATCAAATCTTCGTATATAGACTAAGGAGAGTATAATGGAAAAAAAAAAAAACTAGGATCTAAAATTTTCAGTTGGACATGTCAGAGTTTAAACTCTAAGCTGATATAAAATTCGGGGTCTAAACTCTAAAAATAAAAATAAAAATTTGTATTATGTTGTGATTTGAAAAATGAGAAACTTTTTCAATAAATGAATGGTATAGTTGGTTTGTTATTTGGAGTGTGGCATTCAAAATCCAGGGTCTAATCTTATTTATATGTTTGTTGTGTCACGTTAGCAAGAATATTGTCAAATTGTTTATCTACCATATAGATAGTATTGTTTATTTTACTTATTTTTAGTGGATGTATACCAAAAAAAGAAGAAGAAAAGAAGAAGTTACAACTTACAAATGAAAAAATATATTAAAAACATAAATACCGTGAGTTTATAATATACAACTGTGACAATTGTTTGTCCTCTATACAAAAAGAATAATAAAAAAATAAACTTTAACAAGCAAGGAGGAAGTATCTTACCAAGTCACTTGCTACATCTATAAAAGGTTTGAGAGCTAAAAGTAATGATATTCTTATCTCTAAAGTGTATTTTCAAAATATTTCTTCTTATGTAACAGTTGATGTAGTATGTTAAATAGTTTTATGTGATATCTAATATAACAAACTAACATGACAAATATTAGCTCCAAAAAAAAATTATCAAAAAAAAATGTTAATGTTAATATTAATTATAAATTTTGTTATGTTATATGTATCAACCGCCACGTCGGCTACTTCATAAGAAGAGAGTTGGAATTAATAATTAGGAGGAACTTATAGCATTATTTTATGGGACTGCATTTCTTATAACTCTCTGCTCAAGTTGCATCGTTCATTGTAACTAATACTTAGGGCCGCTTAGTTGTTTTGGTTGCTCTCGTCTCTTCTGTATTATAAGGAGTAAGTACGTACGTATACGTACGTACTTACTTACTTGTACTTACTTGATTAATATATTTGGTTATTTTGAATTATGTCACGACTTAATTATCACAACATAGATCATTTTACTAAGTAGCTAGCTAGTAATTGTTTTCGACAATTTTCTCATTCTCCAAATATATTAATCAATCCTTAGCTGTGGGTTTCCGGTTTAATTATCATGAAGGATCATCCTGCTAATTGTGTTATGTTAAATTCTCTAATAACAAGTTGTCTACCAGCTGATATTTAATTTCATTATATTAATCAACCATTAGTTAACGTTGGTTTGGTTCAGTGGATCCGTTATTTTTGGTACAAGTCATTTTAAGACTGGTAATTATAGCGATGAATAGTTAGATGAGAAGCTTCTGGAGAGAAAACAACAAGAAGAAAAGTTGATAATCGATCTCTACTAATGAAGAAATGTTGAAGACTGTCACATGCCTAGATTATATATAGTATTCAGAGTCAGATTTGATACCGTTCTCGTGGCCCACATCGAAATAGTCCTTTACCTCTAAAATCTTGACTATGAAGACAAATTTTGTACATATATAATGCACAACCTACCTACATATGTTCACTTGTGTATGTTAACGAGATCATCATGGTGGCTTCACCTCTTCCTCTTTTTGTTGCTTCTCATCTCCAACGCTTGTTCTCTCTACTCCTAACCTAGTTTTCTAATTCTGCACCTCCTTTCCTTTTTTGTCCGTCTTCTCGCACATATCGAAACAACAAACATATGACACATGCACAATTATAATTTTTACAACTTTAGGATTGTCATAAGATCGGATTGGATTTAGGTAGTGTTGAAGCCATCTAAATCACTAACCATTGAGTTACAAATCTCCTAGTAAAAAAAGACGGAAGGAATAACGCTGAACAAAAGTTGACACGTTAAAAGTAATTTGATGAGGTTGATGTGAGCGCGAATTCAGCTTGTTTTTCAGTCGGCAAAAAAAAATGCCAAGCTAGGTCTAAATGCAGAGCAGAAAATCCAGGCATTATTCTCTAGTCAACAATGCAATTTTGAGGCAGCTAGAATGCTTCTTCTTTCTTAGCAGTAGTCCAAGTACTAATCTAGCAAATAGACTAGAAATGCAGTAACTTAGGGATACCAAGTCCATAACAAAATTTACTGATGGTGATGATGAAAGTAAAACTGTATATATTCCAACCTGATGTGCGCCTACAAATGTACAAAGGAAACTCAAACATGGACCTTCGACATGTCACAACCAGTGAAAGAAATAGCATGCTCAATCATCCACCACAACTAGAAAAAAGGTGTCCTTGACATAAATCCGAGTAAAATCATAGCTATTCTGTGTTCAAATGCTCCGACAAGGCAGAAAATTGAGCAAACCTGGCAAACAAGATTAACTGCCCAATTTCTACAAAGAAGCACTCCCGTTTCAAATATCCAAATATACCACTACGACCTGAGCAAGTACATTCTGCTTTTGCCATACATCATACTCATACGCATCGGTCGGAGCTGTAGGAACAACCATTAAATTAATTGCCTACAGAAAGTGAGCCCAAACACCAAAAAGAAAAACAAGATGGGCACAAGTTCACAAGACCGCACGCATGCCTATACAGTCGACAGAAGCTCTAGAAGAGCTACTGAAGTGCTTTCGAAATCCTAGCTGCTCACTTCATGACCACAGCCTTTGACCTTGCTTCTGAAACCATTAAAAAGTGATTCAGCGGTCACATGCAAATTCATACAAAATACTTTGAAGAGGAGCAAGACATGAGAAGAATCTATACTGAATTATTTTAGTTAATAGCATTGTCTAAAGGACTAGAGTAGTTGCAGAAAACAAATTAAAATGATTATAGCTACAAACTTGTAGGTCATCAATGCTACAATTTAGTCACTTCGACACAGAAAATTGTAAGATTGAAATATTGGTAAAAGTGAAGTTACACCAAGTATATGTTTTTTTTCACGTTCCTTCATAAGTTACAAACAAGTGTAATAATTAATTGAACTATGGGGAAAACAAAGCTCATAGTAGGTTTGTGTCTTTAATGTAGGAGATTGCAACAAGGATCAATGAGATCTCCTAGCATAATCTTGAAGTATTGTAATGATATAGAACAGTTTTTTGCTAGTGCAGCATCTTCACACACAAACTATATTACCATAGTAGAAACTACGGTCTCGTTTGGTTCGCAGAATCATGGGGTTGAGAAAGGAAAGTCATTACTTTCATATGTTTGGGTGCCGAAGGAATTGAGGAGGAAAGGAAAGTAATTCCCAATATAAAAAAATTAGGGGAGAAAATGGTTACTTCCATCCAACCAAGGATTCGCTTTCTCACATTTAAGTATTCACTTTCCCTCCCAATTTCCTTGGCATTTCCAAACACCGGAAAGGAAAAATCGATAGAAATTGTAATTTCCCAAAGGAAAGGAAAGAGCAAGAAATTGATTTCCTTTCCTTTCCGCGAAACAAACGAGGCCTAGGTAGTTGCACAATCATCTAACCAACTTTCTTGTATACTTTTACCACTTCAAAACATTGTAAATAATCACAAAATAAGATTGAGAGCAAGGAACACTGACTTGAGCGCTTCATATCTCTGCAGAATTTGCTTCCACAGCGACATTTAAATGCCTTGATTGGATGACAGTGATCGTCAAAGTCGATACCGTAATCCTGCAGGTGAGAGCATGCAAGGGAACAGCACCCAAAAAAGACACCCCAAAATAATCACTGAGAACATGAAGTCTGATAAACCAGCTATATATGATTGATTTCTCATCTCGTAATTATTAATAGCATTGAAGTAAATAATTCACGAAACTGTAATATCAAACAATAAACGCCAATATTGTAACAAAGAAGATATGCCTACTATATCTACTGAGTACTGAGTTGAACTGCAAAGGGATGTGGCACATAATGCATTAACTCCACTATTTGGGTCTATAGTTTTAAAAGCCTATGAACTGAATTTACAATTAGTGCCAAGAAAAAGATTGTACAGGAGATCCAATTAATAGCAACCACATGTTCCTCTCCAGAAGAATATTATGTGCTTCCCTATAATCTATTCAACCTCTTCATTACCACACCACACCCCCCAAATTGATGGATTAGAGTCATAGAATCCATAAATTGTTTTGGACCCTTGGGTATCAAAGCAATATATCGTACCCGCAGGGACAATTTGCTTCAGCATCTGACGCGTGCACTCAAAGATGTAGGCCTGGAGATGGTGTAATTTGCATGTAAGCCACAAGTCGTACTTTGGTGCTGGACTGCTAGGCACGACAGAACTACTCGAAAATGGTAGTGCATTATAAGCATAAAACAACCTGTAGATTTAAGTTCATAATGGAAGTTGAAGGCATATGTGGCAAAAAAATTGAAGAGGGGACCTAGTGCTACTAATACCTACCGAGTTAGTTGGAAAAGAGACCTACGAGTTGAATATGGTAAAAGTTGAAAATTAAGTCTTTTTGCCTGCAGTTCAAAGCTTGCTGGTTGTAATTACCTAAATTAGGGGAGCATTGATTCTTGAGGATCCCACAAGTCGTACTATGGTGCTGGACTGCTAGGCACGACAGAACTACTCGAAGATGGTAGTGCATTATAAGCAAAAAAACCTCCTGTAGATTTAAGTTCGTAATGGAAGTTGAAGGCATATGTGGCAAACAAAAATGAAGAGGAGGACCTAGTGCTACTAATACCAACAGAGTTAGTTGGAAAAGAGACCTAAGAGTCAAATATGGTATAGTCGAAGATAAGTCTTTTGGCCTGCAGTTCAAAGCTTGCTGGTTGTAATTACCTAAATTAGGGGAGCATTGATTCTTGAGGATTCTGGTTGATTTAACCGCTTCAGTTCGAGATGTTGTTTAAGAGTGAGTCTCAAAGTGTAGTAATACCAAGCATGGAACTCTTATAAGAATTCAATACAAAGAATCTGAGCCTTACAACCAGGTTCCGATGCTGATTGCAATGTCGTTCAGGAGATCAGGCTTCTTTGATCAAAACACAGATGGTGCTGCAGATTGAGAGGTACAAAACTTCGTGTCGTCCAGTGCACTCCAGCCTTCCACACCTTCGCTAAAACAGTTGTAACCAGAGGCTTTGGAGCTACAAATCAAATTTTAAGATGGAACCAAATGTTTTTGGACTAAACCTCCAGAACTTTGTTTGATGTCTTCAAACCTTCTTCTAGTTCAGGTATTTGCTGAGTTGGAAATGGAGGTGCAGGCCTACCAAATTGCATAATCCAGCAGGAACCAATATTGTACGAATTTTGTTATCACTTTGTTAGGAACTCTTATAAGAATTCAATACAAAGAATCTGAGCCTTACAACCAGGTTCCGATGCTGATTGCAATGTCGTTCAGGAGATCAGGCTTCTTTGATCAAAACACAGATGGTGCTGCAGATTGGTGGTTTGTTTGCTATCTAAAGCAACTACACCATCTAAAGGTCAAACATAGGTTTAGGAACAATGTAAAGAAGTAGGATTGCTATTCCTCTTCGGTTTCAGACTCTTTTGGCTATAAAAGATGGGGCCTTTGGCAATTGTAACTCCCTTAGGAGATTGAGAGGTACAAAACTTCTACTCTTCTTTTGAGGTGGAAGAAAGGAATTGGTAAAATTATTTGGAGTTCCCTCTAAAAGTATTTGTAATCTTCTTTTAGTCCTTCTGGCAATAAAAAGGAGCCTTTGGCCACAGTAACTCCCTTGAAATTGAGAGCTTTGTAACCTTCTACTCTTCTTTTGAGGTAGAAGAAAAGAATCAATAAAATCATTTGGAGTTCCCTTTTAAAATCTTATTATTTCAGTTGCTTCCACATTAGACTCGCTTCCTCTGTCAATCAATCATATCCCACCAGTACATGAATTTAGGGATACATCTCTATTTGGTAAATTATGATTAATAGAAGAATAGAACTGTTATTAAAATACATCGGTGCACATAATACTATCAACCCATAAAGTAAAGAACAGATTTATGGGATGAACCATTAATGTCTACCCATAGGGGCCGTACTACTTGCTCGGTAAATACTAAGCATGTAATAATTTGCAAATCTAAGCCATGTTAATTTCTTTGGAAATTAAGAGCCTTAAATCTAATTGGTGCCACTTTATGAATCTAATTGGCGGTGCCACTCTATATGCATAAAACAATTTACAAATTAAATTCTATGTACAAAGACAAATAATTCTAATCATGCATGTGACAACACTCCTGGTACGGAGAAGTTGAGATTCTTGCAAGAGTTGGTTTAACATGGTTAGATGGAAGCTTAAGCCCAGGTCATGATAATACTTGTATATATAGAGAAATCATGAAAAAATAGGTCCCAGTACCTTGCCCAATCCCAATTAGACATTCCTATCTGGCCCATTCTAACCCGAAAAAAAAAAAAACAAGTGGAATTGACCAGACCCAAACCTGTCCATAGAAACTAAACCCGGTTTACCACCATAATATTTGTGTAACTACACTCAATGAAACAAAGAATATGGAGGCAGATGTTGTAAAGGAAAAGATAGATTATAGTGAATTAGTGTGATATGGGTTATACAGCCATTGTAAAAAAAGATCATTAACAACTGGCCAGTAACTTCAAAGATCAGCAAGGCCAAAGGAAGTACACATTACACAAGAGGATAAATTGGCATTTGGCCATGACAAGTTAGTCAATTGATTTACTAAAATAAAACATCCCCAACTTCCAAAATTTCCAGTATTTGTTGAATCGTCTAAATTCTTTGCTTTAGGTGTCTGATTATATCAATTCAATGAAACTTATGAAACCCAGAAGCATTCATGCAACGAAAAAGGAATGTTATCTTCAAGCAACAAATATATTCAATCAAAATCTGAACTGCCAATACGAAGGCCACACATGAAACAGTTTCAAACAAGAATACCTTTCTATTCTTTATGTCAAAAGCCTTGCTTCATACTCCTATCGTCCACTTCTGAGATACAGAGACTGTGTTAACTTGTTGGACCGATTCAGTGTACAGTGTATTCCAAAATATCCTGGAACTCTACGTCAGACCCTCAGCTCAAGAGCTTTGTCTGAAGGACCACTGAAAAATATTACTTATTTGACAAATTCCAGACTGACTGAATGCGTAATATGGTGTGCCCTCCCTAGACCAAGTCAAAGGCTACTATACAGCCCATGTGATTCTTATTAAGCTGAATTACTCGCAATCAAGATTAAAAACAAAAACACTGCTATAACACTAACATTATTTAAGATACATAATACAATATAAAAAAGTAAGTATTCAGCAACAAACTTTTCAGTACCAAATTGAAAATAAACATCAATGCTCCTTACCCATGTCAATTCCTCGAATGGTTCTACTTTTCTGGTTGTAAAAAAGGCAAGCTGCAAATCAAGATGGAGGAAGATGAGTTCGATGATAAAAGAGATTAGGTACTAGTCAACAGTCATGGATGAAAAAGTCCATAAACCAAATAAAGATCGTGATTTTTCATACATGATAGTAGTGATGATCTGGTGTCTCCACTTCAACAGGAATCTCCACCAGATTTGCATCAAAACATCTGGAGATTGAAGTAAGGATTAACAAAGGGGTACTTCATAAGTTCAAGACAATCGAAACGAAATGTCATACAAAAGCAATGAAAATATTTGCAAGGCAAGACTGAAGTAAATGCTAATAGCATTAAAAAAGAATGACAAGTAAACAATCAGAAATTTGTAAGGGTGCCAAATATGTAAAACACATGGCCAAAGCAATAACAATATTTACAAGGCAAGACTGGAGTAAATGACAATAGCATTAAAAAAGAATGACAAGCAAACAATCAGAAATTTGTAAGGGTGCCAAACATGTAAAACACATGGGCAACTTTCACTGAATAGTCAATTTTCATGTTATCAATATTTAAACTGGTGAAGCAATAAGAAGATGGTCAAACTCTTCAATCAAGATGACGATAATGAACACTTCCCAATGAAAATGTTTGCAAGAGAAGACAGGAGCGAATGCCAATAGCATTAAAGAGAATGACAAGCAAATTAATCAGAAATTTGTAAGGGTGCCAAATATGTAAAATACATGGGCAACTTTCAGTAAATAGTCAATTTTCATGTTATCAATTTTTATATTGGTGGAGCAATAGGAAGACAGTCAATCAAGATGAAAATAATGAACATCCTCAGCAGGAAACAGTTATAAATAATCAAAACAAAGCAATACAAATTGTCAAGTGCAGTAGCTTAGCAACTTCTATTAATGATCATCAGAAGCATAATTCCTAATTGTTTCACGCGGGCGGCAAGCTCCTGCTGCCAACCTTTTCTCCACCATCAAGTTTAACAGCATCATTCTGGACACTGGAGCTGTACAGTTAAACTGATTGCAACCATCATTACAACTAAATGAAAGGGAGGTAAACTTCTAAAAATGACTTATAGACCCTCTACATAATCCACATTAAATATAGTATCTTTACCTAGTACCCAAGAGATTTGATAAAATGGAAGCTTCATCCGACAAGACCGTAGGAGAAGAAAAGAACTCAGAAAAGTTGCAAATAAGAAGAATGGAGAGAGAAGAGACAAAAAAGTTCAACAGTAAATGTTACCCACATAAACAATTGCAATTAAATATGAACCAAGCTACATCTTGATTTAGCAAAGTTTTGCCCGTATGAAACTGTTGACCCTAAATTGGTAAAGAATTAACCTAAACCCAGATCTTATCTTCTGTCATATGTTACTTAATCCTGCAACAAGCTAATATAAAGATCAATATAAGCACTCTTAGATCATAAGAAAGCATGAGTTTATAGCACAAGTAGTTCGTTTCTTTTTTTTTCTCTCCTGTTCTAGTAAAGCAGTTCCGTCCCTAGAGGACTTGTCATTACAAAACCTCATTAACCTAAACATCCAACAATCTTCAATTGTAGAATCTAAAAATACCTGTAACACAAAGTCAACTTTCAATCTCATGTCTAGGAGGAACAGAACTCATACATCTGACTCAGAACAACACCTAACAAATATTTGCAAGGAAACATTACCAATTGATAGCAAAAGGTAGATGATTTTTAAGAAAATTACCTATGATTAACAAACCTTGCAACATTTCCATAAAATGTTGCATCCAGACAAAGCGCCTCCTCATCTTTTAGAACTCCTTCAGAGCCCCAGTCAGCATCTAGAAGTACCGGGTATGTATGCTTGGCATTGCCAGTACTCTGTACAGTTCGATTGTATAACTCTGTATTTGTCAGCACTTCCCCAACATACTCGCATACAAAGGAACCCTTTGGCAGTTCATCCAAGATACGGAGTCCCCATCCCTTTCCCTCTGGAGTAAAAAATACCTAAAGCACAAAAAATATTTGAGCCGGAATGCAACTACAATGTGTCATAAGTCATAACTAGGCGTGTCAACTTAAATGTTGCGTTGCTTGAGAAAAGTATTTGTGTACACTTGACAGAAAAGATGCTCACGTAAAAGTACGCATATTATGTGTTTAATATTTTCAAGAGTATTAGATAGTATCTCCAGTAAACAACAGAACTACATATGCGCAGAAAACATCACTAATTGTAAAATAACTATAATAAGGTGTGGTTCTAACCTGCAAATTGCATGTAATGCCACGCTGAACCACACGATTCCCGCATTGTTTGTTGCATCCACACTTGCTCCAGCATTCTTTAATAAATTTCCTAACAAGATGCCCTTTGCATGGTGCGGGAGGGATATCTTTCTTGGACCTCTCTAGAGGACAAACTTTGCAGTAATACTGTTGATGCTTCTGAGGCTCGCGATACATAGAAATGCATTCATCCAAAAATGCATCTTTGACCAAGCTATCAGAAGTATAGGCAAACTCACCTCCAGTTTCTCGTGCACACGCACAAGGGATAGCAGCTAAACAATCACCATAACAGTCTGAACAGCAATCCTCATCTCCGATTCTAGCAAGGGAGAAGTTGACATACGCACTTTGATACACAATGTTGTGTGGTATGTAGTAAAAACATGAGGGGTACTTCTCACTGCTGACATCATTAACAAGTGAAATTCTAACTCGTTCTTCTCCTCTAGATATGTCAGTAACATCATGAGGAGGTCTTACATCGCCAAGCGCAACCTGTGGCTGCTGAAAAACTACCAAACTGTTTGATGACAAGTCTTCCGGAGTTACTGATTCCTTTCTTTTTCCTCTTCTCTCATATTTTAGGTTCACATTAATCCCCTGATTTCCACAATGACCATTCCTCTGCACAAGCTTAGAACCTTCAGCTTTATCCGATTTCAGAGAATCAAATGAAGAATGTTCCGCCATCCCATCAAGCATGTTATGCACACCTGATTTTTTTAATGACTCCAACTCAGGTGTTAACTTCACTATATTTTCTTGTTTATTAGCATTGGACTCTGATCCCATTTCCCAGATACACTGGCATGTTTCCTTCATGACTTTCATTATAGAGAAATCAGGTGGTAGAATCTTGTAACTTCTCAAACATCTTTCCTCGACCATCTTAAACACAGCATCAAGGTTTGGCATGTGGAAGTTTTGAAGGTCCGAGTTGCAGGTAATAGATATATTCACCTCCCCAGTGTCTGAGGAAGCTATAGTAATATTGGAAGAAGATGGTTCATGAACACTTACAAGTTCAGATGTCTTTCCTTTCTCGCACGACGCATTCGCACGACTCGCTTTCCCATTCGCATTATCAGCATTCTGAGTTGCCTTTGATGATTCAGAGGATGCTGTTTGTGTAGTCTGAGATTGATGACCTACTCAAGAGCGAGGCAGTTCCATTAGAAAAACATCATCAAGGTACAGATTGAGGGTGGACAACCATGATTCCAATAAACAAGATAGAAGCAAAAGATACATGTTACAGAAGATTGATGATTGGAAATGCGTCATGATAAAAGCTAATCTATCAGGTACAAAAATCTGGGGTTAATTACGATTCCAGTCGGCAAGTTCGAAACAAAATTACATTACATGTAATCCATAAATAGCCATCCAGTTTACTAGATTTTGTATGGCATGCTATCCAGTGCAAATATGCATATAAAACTTGAAGTCAGGCCACCAAGGTCATGGTTGGGAACAAGTAAATCTAAGTTAACTCTTCCAAGATTTGCTATATATAAAAGGAATTAGAAGAGCACCATGGCTATAACAACCAATAGGGACCAGGCTATCCAAAAAAGTGCACAGGTTTATAATGCTGTCTAACGATGTGTGGCAATAAGGTAACTCCAACAAGAATCGGTAAATTATTGCATGACGCAAAAAATGGAAGCTAACAATATGGGTGGTTCACCAATTTAGTAGTCGTTCCAGTCTGAAATTGAATACATGCTCCAATCATGCAAATTTGATTTGAAACCATATGATAGGTCAAAAGGGACAAGTGAGAAAGATCTACCTTCATCATCTGCAACATCAATATCTGGCAGTGGCGGGCATATGATAGCAATGGGAAGCTCATCAATAACAGGCTCATCTTCAATCCTGAGAGGAACAGCAGCTAAGCCATTTCCAGGAATAACTTCAGTACCTGGTTCGATCTTCGGCTGTTTCTCAATCATACTCTCGTTCAGTGGTCGCTTAAGTCTCCGATATGTCATACCCGATGGAGGCCCAGACATGTCTTGCACCGGGCTAATCTGAAGTGTGCGGGCTGAAGCCCTCGTCTGTCTACGGGTAACCAGGGGTGAAACAGGCTCATCTCTTTCGGCACTGCCAGTATCTCTATCCTCTAGATGAGAGGATTGTGGTGGCATCTCTCCACCAGTAAATGGATGCCCAGATGCATGTCCCGGTTCTTTCCCACTGACATCCATAAGTGGCGAAAGTGGCACCTGTTTTCTCTTCATAATCGGAGTTTCAAGAGAATCACCAGCTACTGACTTAAGCTTTTTAGCTGAACTATCACCCGGCCAATCCGAAGCAAGCATCGGCGATGAAATTTTTGTCTCGTCTTGCTTCCTTAGCCTCTTTCTCGCGCGTTCAGGTTCATTGTCTGGCTCATTGCAGACAGTACCATCTTGGTTTGCGTCCCCCGCACCCTGATCCAAGTGGTAGAAACAGCTTAAAATCACAAAACAATGGTAGCGACAACAAAATAAACTATTGCATTGATGATGACTCAAAATGGATAACAAGCTTAAATCAGTGGCGATTAATTGTGAAATCAACCTTGGAATCCTGCACCTCGAGTATCCTGTCAATGAGAACTTGGTAACCGTTCTCTTCAATGAGCTCCCAGTTGTTCTCGTACACTCTCATGAGCTCCTTAAGCACAGGCTTCACGTCACGCGGAGAAAACCCAAAGTCCTTCATCACGTTCATGGCCTTCTGTGCTCTCGGCGGTGGCGGCCCCATTTCTGAAACAAAGTTCAATAGTGAATAGTATTACAAAAAACATTTCAACCTGATCCCAAACCTAATATTTGACATGCATTAAAATCTACAAGAAATTATGAACAAAAGTGCATGTCAGAACCAAATAGCCTTTTGCAGCGTATAAATCTACAAAATAAAGACATTGAAAAAATCGAGAACAAAATTAGTGCATGATCAAACTATTACTTCAAATGGAAAGAAATCCAACAATTCACACGCTCGGAACAAATTAGCCAGACGATTACTTCTTTATAAAACAAGAATTTTAGGGTTTTGAGAATAAAAATGCCACTTTTTGCATCATATAAATCTAAAAAAATTACAAGAAATGGGGAATAATTAGGAAAAATAATACACTGAAGGAATCAATATCAGAATCAGTATATGATCAGACTATTGCTTCAAATGTACATAAATCTACAAAAAAATAGGGGAAACCAAGAATCCATGTACGATCGAAAGATGACTTTTTAAAAACATAGGGTTTTTAGAAGAAAGCATAGGGTTTCCAGAAACTGATACCAAGAATTCGCTGGAGACCACCGATTTGTGCGAGAAAACCCTGGAATCAGGTAGGCGGACCGTCACCGGAGAAAAATTGGAGACGAATTTCACGGCATTGCGTTGATTTCGTCGGAAAATTAGGGGTTTTGTGGGGAGGAGGAGGGTTTAGAGAAAGTGTGCAGTTTTCTTTGCCCTCTCTCTCTAAAAATGTGTTTCTGAAAACGACAGTGAGCCTTTGGTGCTTCTGTACCTTCGGCGAGGGTTTACTTAACGTGCACCGACATTTATTATCCGTCAGATTGGAATCAAATGGACGTGATGGATGCGACTAGGCCGGATGGGTGGGGGAGAGTACGCTTAATAAGGATTCATTCTAAAGGCACTCTATATATACTAAGCATATATGCACGTGAGTTGCACGTATTTATTGTTAGGAAGATTAAAAGACACTTGTATTCAAAATTTGTTTATTTTTCAATGAATGAATGATACAACAAAGTCCATTTTTCAATGCCTCATTTTTAGATAATGCATTTAAGAGTTGTTGTAATTAGGAATACCAAAGAACAACTCTTGTATTTACCTAGATACCTCCTATTAATTTTAATTAAACTTTTTAATTATTAAATATAATGAAGGGTATTTTTGGAAGAAAATTTTTACGGTGAAACCTACTTTTGACATTATATAGTACAATATATATATATATCTATTCTACTATATAATGAGGAAAGTAGGCTTCACCATGAAAATTTTTTTTCCAAAAATACCCCTCATTATATTTACTAATTAAAAATAATACCTACAATAAATTCCAATGACAACCATTTAAGGGATGCATTAATATATTATAGAAATCAAAGAGTTCATGCTACTTGCTAAGTTTTCTAAGCTATTACCAAGGAATTCCAATGGTTGAACTCTTAACCTATATAATTAAAAGCAGCAAAGTTAAACCAACTCATCAAAATCATCCACTCCATGATACGTGCAAAGCACGTGCATATATACTAGTATATATATATATATATATATATACTAGTATATATGCACGTGCTTTGCACGTATATTGGAGTGAATGATGTTGATGAGTTAGTTTATTTCTACTGCTTTTAATTATATAGGTTAATGGTTCAACCCTTCGAATTCTTTGGTAACAATTTAAAAGACTTAGCAAGTAGCATGAACCCTTTGATTTCCGTAAATGGTTGTCATTATTGCATCTCTTAAATGGTTGTCAGTGGAATTTATTGTAGGTATTCTTTTTTATTACTAAATATATTGAAGGGTATTTTTGGAACGAAAATTTTTCACGGTGAAGCCTAGTTTTGGCATTATATAGTAGAGATATATATTGCTTAGTACAACCCAAACTTCATGACAACCCAAACTTTTATAACTTTTACTTATGACAGCTCAAAATTTACTCAGGACAGTCCAATCCCCCAAACCTTCCCAAAATCCTTCATTCTAAATTCCTACTATCTCTCTCCTCCAAATTCCCAACCCACCCCCCTCCCATCTCTCTTCTCCATATGCTTCTTCCTTCTTCCAAAACATAATTTCTTCCAATTCTCAAAACCCTTCATTCTAATCCTAAAATAGTTAGATAAATTAGTTTAGAATTAATTTAGGGTTGATATACGAACTGATGAACCCTAAAAATCAAACTTAGGGTTTCAAAAAATCGAACAGAACCAACAGTCGGACTTCAAACTTACAGGACTGTAAACAATTTCTGCAGTCCTATAGTATATGTAGAAGTGTAGGAAAGCCTATAGTCCTGTATTATATATGGACCGTAGGAAAGCCTATAGTTCGATAGTATATATACGACTGTAGGAAAGCATATAGTCCTACAGTATACCCATCGCCTGATGTTGTTGGAGTACATTGGGTCTTAGTATACTATAGGACTATAGGCTTTCCTACAGTCCATATACAATACAGGACTATAGGTTTTTCTACAATCCTACATATACTAGGACTATAGGCTTTCCTACAGTCCATATATAATTCAGGACTAAAGGATGTCCTACAGTACTACATTATTATAGGACTATAGGCTTTTCTACAGTCCTATATATACTATAGGACTGTAAAATTTGCCTACAGTCCTGTAGGTTTGTAGCTCGACTGTCGATTCAGTTCGATTTTTTGAAACCCTAAGTTTGATTTTTATGGTTCATCAGTTCGTATATCAACCATAAATCAGTTCTAAACTAATTTATCTAACTATTTTAGGCATTAGAATAAAGGATTTTAAGAATTGGAAGAAATTAAGTTTTTTGGAAGAAGGAAGAAGCATAGGGATAAGATAGCATGGGGAGAAGAGATAGGTTGGGATCTATTTTTCCATTGGCTTTTATATCAAAATATGGGCCGCCCTCAAGCAAAAAATTTTAGTGGCAAACTTGTAAATAAACTAAAAAAACATGGACTGTCCTCAAGCAAAATATGAAGTGCCTATAGAAAATGCCTTAATTAGATGTTCTTGTAAACACCCTAAATTTTCAGATTTTTTTCAATCTTTGGGATTTTCTGCAATTTTCAGGAATTTACATAGGAGCTTTGGTGAGTATGTAATTTTTAATTGCTAATAACTAATATTAAAATATAATAAAAATATAATTTTATGGTGTAAAATAGAAAACCGGACTTAGGGTAATTTTCTGGGATTTTATTGGACCTCAGACCTATTTTTAAAAGCCTAAAAACTATTTTTTACTAATTAAATTAATTAAATGATTTTATTATTATTATTATTATTACTGTTATTATTAAACTTATTATTTTGTTTGGGCCTGGCCCGGCCCAGTGGGCCGAGCCCATTCGTTCAGCCCAGCCCGGTCACCCTAGCGGGTCGGGCGGGTCCGCTCACCCGGAGCCCGCCGCCCGACCCGACCCGCATACCCTTTCCCCTCCCCCACTCCGCTGTGCGACCGCTTCTCCCACGCCACCGCCGGATAACGCGCCGCCTCCGCCGGGGGAGGCCACGTCCTCCCCTCGGCCGACTCACCCGGCCATGACCCCGGCCACGAACCCCCGCCAGCCCCTTTTAAAAACCCTTCCCTTCACCTTCTCCTCCGCCTCATTCCCTAACCCTCCGCCGCCGTGCCCTAGCTCCGGCCGTCCCCTTCCCCGGCGCTGACCTCCACCAGTTCGCCTCCTCCTCCTTTCCCGCCGCTCCTCCAGAACCCGACGCCGCGGCCACCCGAGCTCGACCACCCTCCTCCTTCCTCATCCTTCTCCAATCGAGCGAGCGGCCGAGCCACCGGCGACCCGCTGCCGGCGCCGCCCACTTCCTGAGCCCCCGGCGACACTGTCCCCGGCCCCCTCCACAGCCAGCGCCGCCTAGCCCGCCTCCGGCCGGCCTCAGCTCCGGTGGCAGAACCCTAGACACGGTTGACCCATGACTCGTGTCGGACACGAGTCGGACACAATTATTCTCAGTTTTTCAGGCCTCATTCAGGTACTCGTATCTTGCACTCTGTATCTCCGTTTTCGATTCTGTAAATTGCGTTGCGAAGCCTGTATGACCCTCTCGGTGTCCGGACAAACCGCTCGGGGCATCGCGTCCTGTGGTGATCGCACACCGCGATCCAAAAACAGGAAAAAAAACCAGATCCTGTTTCACCCCGGAACTGAGTACGTCCCGCCAAACGGGACGACTTGGTCGCGTGCGGTCTTCACAGATACGTGCGCACCATCGTTACGGACGTGTGGGATTTCGCGGAAGCTGATTCGGGTGTGCGTGCACACCGAAATCAACCCGTATCCGCGGACATCGCCCCGTATCCGCCTTTTCTGCAATTCACCCTAACTTCGTGCACACATGACAGATCGAGACGAAACTTGCGCCATCGGACTCGTAGCGATACGCTGGTCCTGTGGGTCAAGTTTGGTTCGATTCTGAGAACGTTGACGAAATCGCGTGTCGTGGGCCCCACAGGCCCGACTCGACGGGCGATTTCGTGATCGGCTCATCGGAATTCAAATCTGAAAGTTTTGTTGGGTTCGTATCAGCGTTCCTGACCTGTTGACACTAAGTTTGGTGAATTTAAAGACCGTTGACCCTGACACGTTTTTCGGTGCAAAGCGGGCCCACCGGTGGACCCCGTTTTGGCCCGAAATTGTCGTTTTGCCCTTGTCTCCAAATTGGACCCAAGGACAGGCGTTCCTAGCTATTTGACACCTTCTGAGCATGATGGTACTATTCATTTCAGCTTTTGGAGACATCTCTGGAAATTTCCGAGAACAGGACCTAAGTGGAATCCAAACATCAGGCAAGTGCACCTTGCCGAACTTGCAGTCTTTATTTTCATAATTCCTGTAATAATACTTTGCTGGATGTCTTGTGTAAATTCATATAAACTTGTTTAAACTACTTAACCTAGGAAAACGTATGAAGTACCTAGTGTCCGATCCTAGTTGGGTGCCAACACCGTACGCGATGTTGGGTTCGTCATTTAGAGATGGATTTACGATACCCTTTACTCTTGTACTTGACCTATCAAGTATCCTACAACCCAGGACACTTGACACTATCATGGACAGAATCTTCCTAAGATATTCGTGGTGATTCTGTATAGGATACAGGACTTGACAGAGTTATTTTATTTATAGACAGTATGACTTGTTGCATTAGCTATAATCCCGCTGACATGGACATGAGACGTTATGGTCATGGCTTGCGTGATTACATTGGGTGGGGAGAGACACACAGGCTACAGGTTGTTCTATATATATATCTACTATTATTGTGAGGTTGTAGACTCTCCAGCAGAGCTAGACCCTTTACGTGTTATTACTGCTACCGGCTCCCCGACACAGAGCTTGTAGCGGTCTCAGCCTGAGTACTAGTATTGCTTTCATTTGTATATCACATAGATGGTTACATAGTTTACCCTACTGTTTCATTTATTTAATTGCACTGTATTTATTTGGCTTATTTTATTTTGTGTCTTGCTATGTCCACTGAGGACCTGGAATGGATTATGTCCCCAGGTTTAGCTGAGGAGCAGTATCCCGAGGTATACGGGACCGGATCTGAAGCTATTGCTGGAGCACAACTGAACCCTGAAGACGAGGTGACTGCCGAAGACTTCTCCTGAGTACCTGTTCCCGTACTCAGTATTTACTTATGTTTATCTCTTTTGTTCCTGGCCTATTGAGCCAGTGTATTCAGACATAAGTCGGATTGTTTTCCCGACTAACTTGTTGTTGCTACTTATTTCCATTTCATTATGCAGTTTATTTCTTTATCTTTATGGATGAGATTAGTGTGATTCTTTGTAGTAGACCTTCGTTACAGCTTAAGTACGCCCTGATGGCTCCATTAAATTGGGTTATCCATTGGTGCGTGCTGTTGGTCATTGCCACGTGTCCAGTCCCTCGATATTTTGGGACTGGGGCGTAACATGGTTTTTGTGGTGGCCCATGCGGGTCCCAACTAAATTGTTCGATTTTAACTTAGGGACCGAGCAGGCCTGCAATAAGATAGGATAAGTTATAGGATCTCATCCATTGATTGAATCGTTTTTGGACTCTATGTCGAATTCACTTTAATTGCTTGAATTGCATCCTGATTTGATTCCTCTGTGCGTTCTCATTATTTTTTTTTTATGCAGAGTAATGGATCCCAGAAGTGGTGACGAGAATCCCTTGAGTACACCGCCTGAAGCTGTGGTTACCTGTGAAGCTGGAACGACGCCAGATACCAGAGGACAATCCTCTCAGAACAATCAAACTGGCCAGCCAAGTTCCAGGTTCAGGCGTGATGACATCCCGCCTCCACCCCAGTTCCCTCCTACGATGCCTGTCTTTCCTCCAGGGCAGGCAATGGACGGACAGCAAATGTTTCAGATGTTCTACGCCATGATGCAGGCACAACAACAGATCCAATAGGAGGCCCAACGTCATGAGGCCGAGAACCTAAGGAACAGCCTAGTCGCAGCATTGGAAAATACAAATCCACCAAATAGGCGGCTAGCGACAGGATCTATCACGGATTTCCGTCAACTCAAACCCCGTACCTTCTCGGGCAAGGAAGGACCAACTGAAGTTCATGAATGGCTTACAAACACTCAGCACCAGTTGGAGGCCGCTGAACTTCCAAGGGACAAATGGATGATTACCGTCAGGATGCAACTGACGGACAACGCGCACCATTGGTGGCTGTCCGAAGAAAGAAGGCTCGGACATGATCAGGTCACCTGGGAGGAGTTCTCCAGACTCTTCCAGGAAATGTACATCCCTGCTGTGGCTCGGTCAGAACTCTGAGACAGATTCAACCGCCTGATCCAGGGCAACATGACGGTGGAGGAATATAACGCCGAATTTATTCGCCTGAGCCGCTTCGCCCCTTCTCTAATTCCTACCGAAGAAGAGAAGGCGGAGAAGTTCTTTGATAGACTCAGGTTCGAGCTTCAGAAGTTAATCGGATCGGTCGCGCCCACATCTTACTCCGACGTCCTAGCTGCAGCACGTCGGATGGAGCGCGTTACTCGGAGGGAATCAAGCCTGAAACGTCCATTCTCCTCAACACCGTCCAAGTCATCACTAGGGGAATCTGCCAAACGGCCCCAGAAGAATCTGCCTCAGAAAGCAGCATCAAAGAACCTGCCTACTTGCCATTACTGCGGCAAAGTAGGACATATTGAAAGAGAATGTAGACGCAAGCTGGGACTCTGCCTGGTTTGCGGATCCGGACAACACTTCTCAAAGGACTGCTCGGAACGTCGAGAGGGAGTTCTGAATCAACCAGCTCCATCTGCACCTAGGCCAGCTCTTCCAGCTGGGGGAGCAACTCAGACAGGGCCTGGAGGAGCCAGGCCACCACTACCACCTCAGGCAGCTTTGTTCCAGCAAGCTCGTCAGCAAAGGGGTCCCGCTCAGGGACGAGGTCAGGCATATGCACTAGCAGTCACTGAGGAAGCTACTGCAGGCGAAGTGATAGCAGGTACCATATTAGTAGCTTCAATTTCTGCTGTAGCATTATTTGATTCTGGAGCCTCGCATTCATTTATTGCTGCTAGCTTCGTAGCCACACATAGAGTAGCTACCGCACCTCTCTCAAAGATGAAGAGAATTCTAACGGGAGGTGGAATTATCCCGGTTAGTGATATCTGTAGATCATGTTCGGTAGTAGTCTGTGGCCGAGAGATGCGAGCCCAATTCCTGATCTTTTCTATGCCTGATTACGATGTTGTACTTGGTATGGACTGGTTAAGTCAGTACCATGCGACACTGGATTGCCGGCTTGGAAAAGTGATATTTAGACCCCCTAGCCTTCCTGAGTTTGAATTTCTCCGAGGAGCTGTAGAGCAAGGGGTCCAGCCAACTCTTAGGGTATTAACTGTAGAAGAGGATTCAAGTTACCCAAGAGTCATAACGAAATTTGTGGATGTATTTCCTGACGACCTTCCAGGTTTACCACCTGATCGGGAGATAGAATTCACAATAGACCTAACTCCAAGAGCCGAACCTATCACTTCATCGGTATATCGGCTAGCACCTAAGGAGTTAGTGGAGTTGAAAGCGCAAGTCGACGATCTTCTGGAGAAAGGATTTATCCGGCCCAGTGTTTCACCTTGGGGAGCACCTATACTTTTTGTACCCAAGAAGGACGGAACCGTGCGGTTGTGCATTGATTACAGAGCCCTTAATGCTGTCACTGTTAAGAACCGGTACCCCTTACCACGCATTGATGACTTATTTGACCAATTGAGTGGTGCCAGGGTATTCTCAAAGATTGACCTTAGATCCGATTATCACCAGATTAGGGTGAAGAAGGAAGATATCCCAAAGACGGCCTTCAGGACTAAGTACGGACACTATAAATTCCTAGTAATGCCGTTTGGTTTAACCAACGCACCTGCTGTATTTATGAGTTTGATGAACGGAGTCTTCCATCAGTACTTGGATAAGTTTGTGGTGGTATTCATTGATGATATCCTAGTCTACTCCAAGGACCACGAAGAGCACGAGGAACACCTCAGAATGGTGCTAGAAACTTTGAGAAGGGAGAAACTGTATGCCAAGCTCAGCAAATGTGAGTTCTGTATGGACAAGGTGCCATTCTTAGGACATATTATCTCGGGTGAAGGACTGTCCGTGGACCCAGAGAAGGTCACTGCTATAGAAACCTGGCCTACCCCTACCTCTGTTGCAGAAGTGAGAAGTTTTCTTGGACTTGCTGGGTATTACCGGCGGTTCGTAGAAAATTTTTCAAGGATCGCAGAGCCGATGACTAAGCTAACACGGAAGGATCAGGAGTTCATATGGACGAAAGAATGCCAGAATGCCTTTGAAGAATTGAAGAGGCGTCTAACAACAGCACCAGTCTTGACTCTTCCCTCAGGGTCAGGAGGTTTTGTTGTTTATAGTGATGCGTCCGGTAGTGGACTAGGTTGTGTCTTGGTGCAACATGGCAAGGTTATCGCTTATGCATCGAGGCAGTTGAAGGTCCACGAGAAGAACTACCCAACGCACGACCTGGAGCTAGCTGCAGTGATTTTTGCATTGAAGATCTGGAGGCATTATCTGTATGGAGAGAAGGTCGAAATATTCACTGATCATAAGAGCTTGAAGTATGTTTATACTCAGAAGGAGCTCAACATGAGGCAAAGGCGTTGGCTTGAGTTGATGGTGGACTTTGACATAGATCTGCAGTATCACCCGGGGAAAGCAAATGTTGTAGCCGACGCCCTCAGCAGAAAACCCACGGCTTATTTCTTAACTGAGCAGTCTCAGCTATTACAAGACTTGCAAGATCTTCAGATAGAGGTTGTTTTACCTGGACAAAGTGGTTTGCTGGCTAACCTCGAAGTTAAGTCATCGCTGGTGGAGAGAATCAAAGAAGCTTTGCCTAATGATGCCAGATTCCGAAGGCTGAAAGAGAGAACCGAAGCAGGCATGCAAACGGGACTTCGCATCCACGAGGATGGGACATTAAGGTGCGGAAATCGCCTATATATTCCAAATGGAGAATTAAGGCAGGAGTTGATGACGGAAGCACATAGCTCCATATACTCTGTTCATCCAGGAGGAACCAAGATGTACCGGGACCTAAGACAATATTACTGGTGGCATGGAATGAAAAAGGGAGATTGCCCGATTTGTGGTAAAATGTTTAGTCTGCCAGCAGGTGAAGGGCGAGCACCAAAGGACTGCAGGTATGTTGCAGCCACTTCCCATACCTGAATGGAAGTGGGAGCATATTACCATGAACTTCGTCACTGGATTTCCAAGAAGCCCTAGTGGAAAGGATGCGGTATGGGTCATCGTGGATCGGCTCACTAAGTCGGCTCACTTCTTGCCATTCAGAGTCGGACAATCCACGGAAGTACTAGCCGACATGTATATGCGACAGATCGTAAAATTACATGGAGTGCCGGTTAGTATTGTATCAGATCGAGACTCGAGATTTACATCTCACTTCTGGCGAACCATGCAAGAGAGTCTCGGCACCAGGCTCAAATTCAGTACTGCCTATCATCCTCAGACAGATGGCCAATCAGAGCGCACAATTCAGATCTTGGAAGATATGCTGCGATCATGTATACTAGACTTCGGAGGATCTTGGGAAGATCATCTGCACTTAGTGGAGTTTTCCTACAACAACAGCTATCAGGCAAGCATTCAGATGGCACCTTTCGAGGCATTGTACGGAAGGAAGTGCAGATCGCCGATATGCTGGAGTGACGTTGGCGAACGTCAATTACTGGGTCCAGAGTTGGTAACGGAGACAGTGGAGAAAGTAAGGCAGATTCAGAATCATCTCCGTGCAGCCCAGGATAGACAGAAGCATTGGGCCGATGCGCACAGACGACCCCTGGAGTTCAAGGAAGGAGAGCATGTATTTTTGAGGATCTCGCCCACTAGAGGTACTATCAGATTCGGCAGTAGAGGCAAGTTAAGCCCAAGGTATATTGGGCCATTTGATATCTTGGAGCGCATTGGTGAGGTGGCTTATCGTCTTGCATTACCTCCATCCTTAGAGGGAGTGCATGATGTATTCCACGTCTCACAGCTGAGGTGATACGTGACTGACCCAAGCCATATAGTTGATCATTCTGAGATTTCGGTGGGACCTAGCCTGAGATACGAGGAGCAGCCAGTGGGTCTACTCGACACCAGTGAGAAGACACTGCAAGGGCAGACAATCAGACTGGTTCGGGTAGCTTGGAAATAGCACTCTCCTGGCGAATCGACCTGGGAACGAGAAGATGTTATGCGCCAGCGTTATCCACACTTATTTGCTGATACAGGTAAAACCTAAGCATTCTTTAATTCTGTAAAATCTTGCCTTTATAGTTTACCCTTCGATTGCGAGGACGCAATCCTCTTAAGGGGGGTAGATTGTAAACACCCTAAATTTTCAGATTTTTTTCAATCTTTGGAATTTTCTGCAATTTTCAGGAATTTACATAGGAGCTTTGGTGAGTATGTAATTTTTAATTGCTAATAACTAATATTAAAATATAATAAAAATATGATTTTATGCTGTAAAATAGAAAACCGGACTTAGGGTAATTTTCTGGAATTTTATTGGACCTCAGACCTATTTTTAAAAGCCTAAAAACTATTTTTTACTAATTAAATTAATTAAATGATTTTATTATTATTATTATTATTACTGTTATTATTAAACTTATTATTTTGTTTGGGCCCGGCCCGGCCCAGTGGGCCGAGCCCATTCGTTCAGCCCAGCCCGGTCACCCTAGCGGGTCGGGCGGGTCCGCTCACCCGGAGCCCGCCGCCCGACCCGACCCGCATACCCTTTCCCCTCCCCCACTCCGTTGTGCGACCGCTTCTCCCGAGCCACCGCCGGATAATGCGCCGCCTCCGCCGGGGGAGGCCACGTCCTCCCCTCGGCCGACTCACCCGGCCATGACCCCGGCCACGAACCCCCGCCAGCCCCTTTTAAAAACCCTTCCCTTCACCTTCTCCTCCGCCTCATTCCCTAACCCTCCGCCGCCGTGCCCTAGCTCCGGCCGTCCCCTTCCCCGGCGCTGACCTCCACCAGTTCGCCTCCTCCTCCTTTCCAGCCGCTCCTCCAGAACCCGACGCCGCGGCCACCCGAGCTCGACCACCCTCCTCCTTCCTCATCCTTCTCCAATCGAGCGAGCGGCCGAGCCACCGGCGACCCGCTGCCGGCGCCGCCCACTTCCTGAGCCCCCGGCGACACTGTCCCCGGCCTCCTCCACAGCCAGCGCCGCCTAGCCCGCCTCCGGCCGGCCTCAGCTCCGGTGGCAGAACCCTAGACACGGTTGACCCAGGACTCGTGTCGGACACGAGTCGGAGACAATTATTCTCAGTTTTTTAGGCCTCGTTCAGGTACTCGTATCTTGCACCATGTATCTCCGTTTTCGATTCTGTAAATTGCGTTGTGAAGCCTGTATGACCCTCTCGGTGTCCGGACAAACCGCTCGGGGCATCGCGTCCTGTGGTGATCGCACACCGCGATCCAAAAACAGGAAAAAAACCAGACCCTGTTTTACCCCGGAACTGAGTACGTCCCGCCAAACGGGACAACTTGGTCGCGTGCGGTCTTCACAGATACGTGCGCACCGTCGTTACGGACGTGTGAGATTTCACGGAAGCTGATTCGGGTGTGCGTGCACACCGGAATCAACGCGTATCCGCGGACATCGCCGCGTATCCGCGGACATCGCCCCGTATCCGCATTTTTTGTAATTTACCCTAACTTCGTGCACACATGACAGATCGAGACGAAACTTGCGCCATCGGACTCATAGCGATACGCTGGTCCTGTGGGTCAAGTTTGGTTCGATTCTGAGAACGTTGACGAAATCGCGTGTTGTGGGCCCCACAGGCCCGACTCGACGGGCGATTTCGTGATCGGCTCATCGGAATTCAAATCTGAAAGTTCCGTTGGGTTCGTATCAGCGTTCCTGACCTGTTAAAACTAAGTTTGGTGAATTTAGAGACCGTTGACCCTGACACATTTTTTGGTGCAAAGCGGGCCCACCAGTGGACCCCGTTTTGGCCCGAAATTGCCGTTTTGCCCTTGTCTCCAAATTGGACCTAAGGACAGGCGTTTCTAGCTATTTGACACCTTCTGAGCATGATGGTACTGTTCATTTCAGCTTTCGGAGACATCTCTAGAAATTTCCGATAACAGGACCTAAGTGGAATCCAAACATCAGGCAAGTGCACCTTGCCAAACTTGCAGTCTTTATTTTCATAATTCCTGTAATAAATTTTTGCTGGATGTCTTGTGTAAATTCATATAAACTTGTTTAAACTGCTTAACCTAGGAAAACGTATGACGTACCTAGTGTCCGATCCTAGTCGGGTGCCAACACCGTACGCGATGTTGGGTTCGTCATTTAGAGATGGATTTACGATACCCTTTACTCTTGTACTTGACCTATCAAGTACCCTACAACCCAGGACACTTGACACTATCATGGACAGAATCTTCCTGAGATATTCGTGGTGATTCTGTATAGGATACAGGACTTGACAGAGTTATTTTATTTATAGACAGTATGACTTGTTGCATTAGCTATAATCCCGCTGACATGGACATGAGACGTTATGGTCATGGCTTGCGTGATTACATTGGGTGGGGAGAGACACACAGGCTACAGGTTGTTCTACATATATATCTACTATTATTGTGAGGTTGTAGACTCTCCAGCAGAGCTAGACCCTTTACGTGTTATTACTGCTACCGGCTCCCCGACACAGAGCTTGTAGCGGTCTCAGCCTGAGTACTAGTGTTGCTCTCATTTGCATATCACATAGATGGTTACATAGTTTACCCTGCTGTTTCATTTATTTAATTGTACTGCATTTATTTGGCTTGTTTTATTTTGTGCCTTGCTATGTCCACTGAGGACCTGGAATGGATTATGTCCCCAGGTTTAGCTGAGGAGCAGTATCCCGAGGTATACGGGACCGGAGCTGAAGCTATTGCTGGAGCAGAACTGAACCCTGAAGACGAGGTGACTGCCGAAGACTTCTCCTGAGTACCTGTTCCCGTACTCAGTATTTACTTATGTTTATCTCTTTTGTTCCTGGCCTATTGAGCCAGTGTATTCAGACATAAGTCGGATTGTTTTCCCGACTAACTTGTTGTTGCTATTTATTTTTATTTCATTATGCAGTTTATTTTTTTATCTTTATGGATGAGATTAGTGTGATTCTTTGTAGTAGACCTTCGTTACAGCTTAAGTACGCCCTGATGGCTCCATTAAATTGGGTTATCCATTGGTGCGTGCTGCTGGCCATTGCCACGTGTCCAGTCCCTCGATATTTTGGGACTGGGACGTGACAGTTCTCGAGCTATCCCGGGACACGTACGGAATATAAATAGTAGGTGCGTAATTTTTAAAATTAATTAAGGCTAAATTATAACTTGATACCCTCAACTATTACTAATGTTCAACTTGGTAACTTCAACTTTGATAGGTACTAACTTGATAAAAAAAAAATGAACCAAATTGTCCCTTCCCTCCCCCCCCCCCTCTCTCTAGGCCGGCTGGTGGGCGCGCGGGCTGGCTGGCTGCGGGCGGACGCACATGCTGCGGGGGTGGTGTGCGGCGTGGACTGGCTGACGGAGCATTAGCGCACGCGCGCGTGCGGCTGGGTGGCCAGCGGCACAAGCGCGCACGCGGGCGATAGGTTGGCGCGCGGCACAGGTGCGCGCGGGGACGGGCGACGGGGTGGCTCGTGGGCGGGCAGGCGGCGCCGGTAGGGGAGTCGCCGGGGCGGGTATGGGGTGGTCACCGGCGGGTGGAGGGGAGGGGGGTGTTGCCGGAGGGGAGGGAGTTGGGGTGGCGGTGGCTGTCGAAGAAGCAGCCGGGATATTGGGGGGGGGGTGAAGAGTTGGGGTGGGAATGGTAGTTTAGAATATCAAATTTTTTGGGTATTAAGTTAAAAATATTAGTCGAGATAGGATATTAAGTTAGTACCTATCAAAGTTGAGAGTATCAAGTTGAACATTAATGATAATTGAGAGTATTAAGTTACAATTTAGCCATTAATTAATTGTGTGTTATTAATTTTGCTGTATTTAATGGGTTCAGATCCGGATCCGCTATCTCCACAATGGAATTGGCATGACGGAAATCTTCATACCGAACATAGAAATTCTTAGAAATTGAAACCATATATTTACAAGAACGTCCTGTAAAAAAAATTAAAAAAATTTCAAAACGCTTTTTCGAATTGGCATTTTTTCTTAATAGAAAATTAAGTGTAACGTCAAACTTGACAAACTTAGTTATAACCAACGGGAGAACAAAAAAGGAAACGCTCTCAAAAGGAAAGAGTATTTTTGTTTACCCATCAAAATTATGATATTTGTTCACAAACCTCTAAAAACGTGTCATGTATCATTTTTCTCCAACACAAAATAATTTTGGAAGTTATTTTGTAAGAGCATCTCCAACCCTATTGTGAGTTTGGATTTTTTTTTTTTGGCTAAATTGCAACTTGATACCCTCAACTATACAAAATATTCAGCTTGATACCTTCAACTTTGATAGATGCTAACTTGATATCTTGATTTTTTTTTGGACAAAATTGGCCCTCTCATCCACACTCACCCCCAAACACCCCCCCCCCTCCCACCTTCCGCCGCCGACCCCCCCCCCCCCCCATCCCTCTCGCTGACGACTACTCCCCCCCCCCCCCCTCTCGTGCCTGCTACCTCCCTCCCATCCCACGTTGAGCCAGCCTGGAGCCGGAGGCCGCACGGGACAGCGGGACACGCCTGCAGGACGTGAACGTGGGGCGGGGCGCAACATGGGGCGGGGCGCGACATGGGGCGGTCCGGAGCAGCCAGAGGCGGGGGCGCAGGGCGGCGGGGTTGCGAGCGGGGGCGTGGGGTTCGCCTGGGGATGCAGGGGCAGGTGTGGAGGCGTCGTGGAGGGGTAGGATGGTCGAAGGAGGGTGTTGCCAAAGAATGAGGGGGGGGTGTGGGTTGGGAAGGGAGGGATAGTTTCGTCTTTTTTTAAATTTTGGGTATCAACATGAAAATTATTATATAGTTGAGAGTATTAAGTTAGCATCTATCAAAGTTGGGGTTTCAAGTTGAACAGTTTGAATAGTTGAAGGTATCAAGTTGTAATTTAGCCAAAAAAATTGCCACAAAAGAATGATAAGTTTTCATTTAAAAAGTCACTCAATTGCAAATATCAAATAAATTAGGATAATGCTACTGGTACAACCAAATGCTTACCACCCTCTTACAACCGCTGATGTGGCGGCCACGTGGCAGTCGTCCATTGGGAGAGGAGGGAAAGGTAGGACCCGGTGGCCGTTCGGCGACAGAAACGTCACGTGACGACCGCCGATTGGGGGAGAGGGTGGGGTCGGGGTGGCCCACGTAGCAGGGGGGAGAGAGGGTTGTAAAAAGGTTGTAAGCATTTGGTAGTAAACTTAGCATTATTGAATAAATTATGAAGGTGACATGGCATGACATGCCAAAGGCATTATGCAGTTGGTTGTCTAGTTCTAAACAACATACTTGACAATGACTTTACCTCCACATCATCAATTATGAATAAAAATATTTATAAAAAATAAGAAGAAAAGAAGTTGTCTTAAAGTTGGAAAAAGAAACAAAATTTATTGTCTTCTCAATATTTTTGCATTGGAGAAGACTTTTGTACCTCATTGTCTTTTGTGAATATAATCTTACCGGATATGAAAAACATTTGTCTTGTGTCCCGTGTCATCTAAGAATCACAAGATTCACAACAGATAATAAGACGATACGGTTGGAGATGCTATAAACATTCAAAGTGGTCTTGATCTTGAAAATGACATGATACATTTTTAGTGGGAGTGAACAAATAACATATTTTTCGTGTGTGAGCATGAAATAGACTCCAAAGAGAAACACCTTTCCATCAGACGTTTTCCTTGGGACGAAGCGGGAATCCGAGGCTTCCATAGTACATTGAGTACTGTCAGCGGCCAATGGCATTTCTCCCAATGCCTGCAAAGCAACCCAGGTATACTAATTGCCAGTCAAGGCCACCTTCCTCCATGACAAACAAAATGAGTAGTGTGCTGAACAGTGAACAGGCTTAAGGCTAACATAGCAAAAGGACGAGAGCATGCAAAGCCAAGAATTGAATTACTCCGAAGAAATACCATTGGCCGCTGCGATTTGCCACATAGGAATCACAACAAGGTTAGAGGTGCTCCAAGTCAAGGAACCAAAGAATAGCACAATTCAGATCTTATTTATTAATGAAGGGAGCATCTTAAAATATTAATGATGTGACAACAAAGCAAACGAAAGAAACTAAGCCTTGCGCACAAGATATTGACCCATCCAGATTCATAAAAGGCATCTAGTCATAGAGTGATTAAAATCTCACCATGACATCATCTAGAAATTTCTCATTAAAATCTCCAAATAAACCTTCCTACATCAAAGGCAGATCAATCCAGGAACTCAAAAGCAAGAAGCAGCATTTGGATAGGTATGTATATATGAAAAACTCAAGAGTAGTGCAAAAGAATATTACAAAACTAGTTTATACAGACGAAAAAACATACATTTAATGATATCAAGGTTCTTATGAAGTAATAATTTATTGCCATTTTGAACGAGAAGACAATTAGCATTTGTTGTGCATCTGTAACAAGTCAAAAACAATAATGCTCTTCCAATCCCCATTAAATAAAGCATTCCTCTTATAATTCTGCAACTGCAAATGCGCTACTACACCCACACAACCATAATAAAATTAGCAAGAAAAAACTCAGACTACTCTCTACTAACTAAATATAAAAACCCAATAAGACTTCACACTATGGGTGGGCATATTTTGCAGGGAAATCTAAATAAGATGAGAGATGCTTCGGAAAATAAGTTCAACTCTGGCTCCCATGCAAATAAACAAAGCTAGTATGATCCGTTCCTCGCAGCATGATTTCCCAAAATGCCTCTTTCTTGACGAGGGAGTACTCCGTTTCCCCTTGGCCGGCTGCTGCTGAAGTCACGGTCATTGTTGTCGCTCCCGCCCCTGCCGTAACTTCGACCACCAAAACGCCCCCGAGACGCATCTGATTGGTAACCACCCCTCCCTCTTCCTCTCCCCCCTGCAGATAAATTAGTTAGGAATTCAAACTGCCAAAAGAACAGTTAAAATATTTTTCGCATTCTAAGATACAAGCATACAACTAAGATGTCAATGCTGTCAGCCTCTGAATGTTCTCAATATATACAAGGATACATCCCAAGATTTTGGGAAAAAAAGGTGAAAACATGCAACATGTTGGATTGATACAGGAGATTATTATATGTTGCAGATATTACAGTTTATATAAAAAAAGGTAAACATAAAGATTAAATATGTATTTATATTTCTGTAACCGGTCACTTTCAGATTTTATTATATATTGAGGGGCATTCAGCAACATCAGAAGGCAATTTCCTTCAATCAGTTGTTGATTTAAACCTCAAAAATTTTAAGATCACCCCTGCTAGCAATTTACCTATCCTGATGAATGCCTAGAAAGGGCTACAGATAGTGAGAAGACAGGACATGGATGTCCACTGAGTCCACAGTTCCCGGTGTCCTCGAACATTGCTCTCTCTGACCTCTTTACCTGCTGCTACCATCTCCTCTCGAGTAAAACTTAGATACAGATGACTGTATCAAATTTCTGTATCAAAAATTTGATACAGCCACTGTATGACAGGTGGGCCGTCCTCTCTTCGTAAAGTGTGCAAGCATACAGCGATCTGTATCAAAGTTTTACTCCTCTCCAACTAGTGTTCCTATATGTGGCTGAAGGTAGAAACCATTCAACTTACCAATACAGCTATAAATAATGTTCAACTTCAAAGTACTATTTCTACATATAATATAAACCCCCATCTCAGCTATAGACGTACAAGCGTCTGAATTTGTTCAGCATAAAGTTTTCAGATGAAGATAATTAAGTGGCTTCATCCAGCCATATGAAGTTAGATTACTTAATTAAGCACACCAAATAAACATTTTTACTCTTAACATAATATAAAAATGAATCAAACAAACAATTCGAATATATCATTTAACTAACTTTTACACTTAAGAATACATCCTTTTCAAAAAGTGTATCTTAAATCTTATGGCCAACCCACAGTATTCAAAACCGGGTTGGATGCAACATGCAATGTTTCTTATCAACTAGAAAGCCATTATAACTTTCTAAATATAAGCTTCTTGTATGGATCCTCAAAACATCTATTCGCGGTAAAAAAAATCTACACTCTCAAGTTTAGTGTGAAATAACGTCCTTCTTCCAGATCTCCAATTATCGGAATAATTTACTCCTGAACCCATAGGTTGATGTAACATGTAAGAGTTCTCAAGTTTACAAGGTTAGATAAAACATGGTATTTCATATTTAAACTTGAAAATACCGGACCTAACATTTGCTTGAGGGCTGCACTACTCCAAATATTTGCAGGGGGTTAACTCCCCAGTATCTCCTTTAATAACTATAAACAATGAAAGAGAGACAGGAGATATCCTCAAATTTCAAAGCCCTATGATAACATTAAGAGACAAGATAACAAATCACACGATCTTTGCCAACTAGGCAACTAGTAGCAATTAATACAAGGGTGTCATTTTGAGACCATGGGTGTGCATATGAGAAATGTTTTAAGAGTTCAGATGCGCGAGTTCTAAAGAAAGCGTTAGTACAACATTTGATTTCTATCTTTCATAGGACTCCGACTGTCTACAAGAAACAAGCCATACCACTTTTGACTAGTGAATGGCTTCTTACTAGTGCCTAACACAGGCCTTTGACATCACTCAAAAAACAAAACTAATCCATAAAAAAATGCCAAGTTTTAAAAGCTACCAAGCATGTTTTCCAAATCCCCAGAGCAAGGTTCAAAATCTCTGTTTACCAATGAATTTTGGTATAGGGCAGTTTTGGATCAGAGTTTCATCACTAAAGTTTTATGAAAATATATCAAAAAAGTGTATAAAACAATTGCATAATCTTGTAAATTATTTATGACAAGAGATTGATAAAAACTTAATCATTTATATAATTTTTAAACCATTTTCGAAATGAATGTATAATTGACAAAATATAGCTGCAGTCAATTTGTCAGGTTAACAATAAGCAAAAGCAAAGGTAAATTTGGAGCTTCCACATTTTTGGAATCTTCTTGAATTTAAAAGAACTTTAGTTTCCACATCAAACCACTTTATCAATGTGCGAGATACATATATAAGTTGCACGTGGACTAAGACAAATAGTTACTTTATAGTATAACTATAACATCCTTCTGTAGTTAGTTGCAAGTTGCAACAAGAGTTGCTAAATATTTATTGCATTTTCAAACTACAAAATAATACATCTGACTATTATCTGTCAAAATAGATCTATATGATTAGTCTGATTCTAAGTCCATTTATATAGCCCATTGTGTAACCTGATTGATCCTTGATGTAAGCCAATGGTGAGAGGAAAATGTTTGTTATCTCGTCCGATGGTTTCGGTCCTCTTAAAGCTTGCATGTATACCTAACTATTATCTGTCAAAATAGATCTATAATAAAGATTGCATGTATACCTAACTAGGGATCTTTGACCGGTGTATATGAATAGTTAAGACAAAGATTTATAAGCCATACCCTTAATAGTTAGTCTCAATATAGCCAGTAGAATCACAACAGGAACTCTATCATAAGCTTTCTCTAAGTCAATAAAAACCTACTTAAATCTCTCTTTTCCTTTAATTTTTTCTCCATTAATATTAATAATAAGTAAAATGCTTTAATAGTTATTCTCCCAAAATAAAACCAAATTGATTATATGACATTTAGGGTTTCTTTCACAATCTTTGCTCAATTACTCTATCCTATAGTTGCATGGTATGGCTTATAAATATCTCCAAAGGTTCCATGGTACAGACAGAGGGAAAGTTTTTTTAATTTTAAAAATATTGATGAAGGTATCAGCCACTATCAATAAGTTTTAACTGAAAAATGGATACCAACTGGTACCTGTCTTCCAATGGTTGATAGTAGCTTGGACAGACGAAAACCTGTCTGAATCAGGCAGTAACAAACTTGATGGAAATGCAAAACGGCCAAGACGAATCGATTTAAGCACGATACTTAGAACCTTGTTCGGGTGTCATTTTTGTCAACGGAAACATAACTTAATGGAGATGCAATGAATCAATATATTTTGTATTGTGGCCCAATCAAGGGGAGTAAAAGTTCCAGTTTTCCACACAAATAATAAAGATTGCATGTATACCTAACTAGGGATCTTTGACCGGTGTATATGAATAATGAAGACAAAGATTTTCCATAACTATATTTAAATAGTATAACAAACTAGACAGTAAAAAGATAATAGTACAGTAACTAAAGTTATGTAAAAGTGCTTACTTCCTCTGGATATGCCACTGTTAGGTCTCCTCTCTTCAACATATATTTGCCATCCATTTAGAACAATTGGAGATGCCTACAAAAAAAAATTGGATTAAAAGTGGTCATGAAAGAAAATATAAGTAGATGCCCTAAGTTGAACTTAGTTTTCATAATGATTTCAATTTAATTTTCGCAATACACTTCTCCTTCGGCGAAAAGGAAAGAAGTTTTCAGTTGTTTACTTAGCTAAGCTAAAGGGACAGAATCACAATAGCAAAGACAGTTCGAACTTCAATATAATTTATTTAATTCCTGAAATAATAATAATAGGCTAATACATTAAAGGATAGGGTAAGAAATTAGTGTCACTGGGAAGTTAGAGGTGGCGACAATTGAGAACAAGAAGAGAGAACATCGTCTTAGGTGGTTTGGACATGTGCAAAACCAATAGATGCTCCAGCGATATAATATTAATGGAGCCACTAGGACTATAGGTAAGCCTAGAGGAACATGGTTGAGGTGTTAAAGAAGGATATAGTTTTTGTTAGCATAACAAAGGACATGGCCCTTAACATAGCCGAATGGAAGAAGAGGATTCAAACAGCCGGCCCCAAAATTTTGGGGTAAAGGCTTTGAGATACACATACAAACACACAGAGTATATCAGTTTGGATTAAGACTACATGTATAAAAAGACACAACAGACTATTCCATATGAACACCAGATTATGCACATAGACATTTCATCTGATGTGCCATGTCATGCGAAAGCAGCGATACACAAGTCTATCGTTGTGGTCATAGGAAAGATAACAAACCTTGAATGCATTCTGAGCACTGATTGAATCCTCAAATTCAACAAAAGCATATAAACCGCCTGAATCCTGCAAATTGACAAAAAAATGAACATAGGCATAGGTCCTAGGGCTCTTTCCCTAATAATGGAGACAACAAAGGAATCAAGCAGTCATAAATTACGGACCTTGCGACTTCTGACAGAAACACCATTTGGTATGATTCTACCAAATCTTTTGAACTCATTCTCAAGATCGAATGCAGAAACAGAAGACGGCAGGTTACCCACATAAACAGATTTTGAGTCACCTTCAATAAAAAAGAGTAGATAAATACTATGCACACGATTAGTCAAAATAGGGTCAGCTGGTGGTTATAGTTGTAGTTGCGGAACCATTTCAGCATTAGAAAATTTCAAGTGACTTTAGAAATGGAATAAATAATAAGGCACATATTTTAAATATAAATCAGCTTGGTCAGACATAGCTGGTTACTAGAAAGGGTACTTACTAATACACAATAGGATACAGTTCAAGCTTGAAAGGAAAAAAAATGCATTAAAAGGTTCGAGCGAAAACATAAGAGAACTTAATCGTGGGTTATGAAATTATAGAAATATATGAGTAATATGCAATTCAATAGAAAAGCGGCGACTTCCCTCATGCAACATGACACTATCACTGCGAAGAAAATAGGCAGTGAAAGGAAAAAGCTAACCTTCATCTTCTACTGTTGCAGTTGTGACATCAATAGCTGCATCTGAACTGGACTTCTCAGGCCTCGTAGATAAAATCGGCTGTGGGGTTGCAGGTGGTGTATCTGTAGTCAATGGAGTGGTCTTGCGCAAAGGAGCTGCATGAGGCACGGAGATCTCAGGTTGTCCTTTCGCAAGTCGCAACTGTCAATATAACCGCATTATGGCTCACAGAATGAATGGAAAAAATCCAGAGGGAACTTATTAAAGAGGACGTATACTAAAACGTAAGGGTAGCTACATACAATGGAAGCATAAGTTAGCTTTGGTCGATCTCCCACTGGTTCCTCAGAAAGTGCAGGAGGCAGGTCTCGCACCATGCTCGTTGAATTCGGTAATGAAGCAACAGGCTCGTCTGCAGGAATTTCATCAGTTCTATAATCATGTTCAGAAACAGCTTCCTGAGGCTCGGGCACGGTATAATCATCAATTGGGTCGCTTTCTTCTGCATGAACAGGAGCTGTATAACTGCTAGCCTGAAATTCTTCTGCAAGCACTTGACCAGGGTCCACATACTCCACAGCTTGAGTTTCTTCCCCAAGCATGTATCCAGAAACTGTACGAGCCATACATCTTTTAGAGTCAACTAAATACATTTCAAGTCAATAAAAGAATTATTCGGTATATAAAAAAACAAGAAGCCGCCAAAAATAATATTGCAGATGTAATACATTCAACAGAATAAGAAGAGCGCATTTGAACTGCTAATTCATGTAAAGCTTGATTGTTGGACTTTTGGTCCGAATAGCGGTTATGTAAAGTTATTCTTGAATAAAAAATAATAATAACTAAAATAAAATAAAATAGAAGTCGGAGGTGATAGAAGTGTTGCTTTAAAAATTGAAGTGCATTTTTTTATATTTTCCTTCCAAGTTCTAGAGATGACAAAAGGACGAATTGATGTCAATAACATAGAAAGTTGAACATGACTAACCTGTTTGTGCTGAGTTTGCTTCTGCATAACTCCTGGAAACTGAAAAATGCAAAGAAGACCAGATTCAATATTCGGTTACCCGTAAGGCAGCTTATGCTACAACAGCCTAAACTAATAAATTAAGCCAACCTACTAAATTTCACCCTAGGAGGTTAGTAGGATGAGATACTATAGTTGAGAACAGGCCACACCTCACTCCAGGGATATTACCCATATTTAGTTATACCTCATTGTCTATTAAATCCATAGCATTCAACATGATTGTTCCAATCATCAATTGTTTCAACATGAAGGTCACTCAAAATTCATCATCCAAAATTACTTCTTCTTCAAGGGAATTCCCCCCATGTCCAAGGAAGTTAAGTAAAATATGATTTTAAAGCAATGTTACCAGGATCGTGGGTCGCTTTGGTACGTGGTATGGGTACGGGTACGCGGTACGATATCTCAGCCGGTACGCGGTGCGGTGGGGGTAGGCTTATTCGGTACGCTATTTGGGGTCGTTGTTCGTTTTTATCTTGGTCGCCTTTTGTACCATATACAATTATATAGAAGTATACACTAAATATCATAAGTTCATAACCAAAGCCATCAAAATCCAAGTGAAGGAAAGCATAGACAATATTCTTGTAACTAAACCAAATATCATAAGTTTATAACCAAAGCATCAAAATCCGGGTCGCTAAATTTGACGAACGGGTCGCGAACACACCCCGTTCGGGGTCGTTCGTCCCAATTCGTTGGACGTAGGGGGGTTTGGCGAATTAGGCAACTATGGTTTAAAGACAGGTAGCAAAAGACATGTTCTCCAGGCACTTGTTCAACACAGAGTCAAGCAATCCATACAAAATATGAATAATCTCTTGTTCCAAAGTCTAACTTGATCTTTGAAACTGAATCTACACAAGCAGTTTCTAACATGCATCTAGCTTCCAAGAAGCAACTGAGGGCTTGGAGGTGCTACTTGTACAAAACAGGTATGCCAAGTGAAGGAAACTTCGAAAGAGATGTGAAGTGTCCAAGCAAAATAAACTTTGGTAGACCTTACATAAAGGTGTGTATAAAACACAAATGAGCAAATATGCAGATGTATAGTATATTCTATAAATTGAGCGCACAAATTCATCTTCGTTCTTCAATTCAATATAGGTTGCAAACACATCGATAAAAAAAACCTCAAACGTGAGAATGATGATGTCATCAATATTCAATGACCTGACATGTAAAGTGTAATTAGGTGTCTAAATATATCTTGTTAAAGCTTTTTGGTGACGAACCCTCTTGCTTGAAGTAGGTCACCCATTGATCATATATAACAAATGGTACTGCAAGAAAACATAGCTCCTACTGTGAGCAAACAGAACACCTCTGAGTATAGTAGGTATAAAAGAAGCCTATAGAAGAAAAGGTCTTATGTTCCCCTTCTCACTCTGGCCAGTAAAAGCTGAACATTAAGCCTTTTTACTGCCCCATTATCACCTTCATATCTCTATCAATAGACTCTGTCATTGCTTAATTTTTCACATCACGTAAAGCATGTCACACAAGCATGATGATATCACCCTCAAAACATTTACGTGAGTTAAAGTCATGAACCCCACCCCCCACCCCCTCAATGTTCTAACTTCTAAGGCAATCTTCATTCAAAGAATGAATGGCCGAGGACATTGAACAAGTTACTATGTAGAAATCATAGCAATCAATCAACCAACGAGGTAAAACAATGAAGCAAAAGAGCAAGGACAATACAAACTAATGCTGAATAGACGAGACAACTCGATTATAGTGTATTCAACAAACAATATACCATAAACAAATATATAAAGCAGAGTATTCCACAGTGTGATGACAACAGTGTCACTGTGTCAATTATAGTTTTCATACCTGGCTCTGGCATGTGAGTTGACAAACTCAAACTGTTGTAATTGCTATAGGCTGGATCTGTAGATAAGGGCGCAGAACTTGGTTCTTCATCAAGGAAGTGAAGGATGTCATTGAGAACAAAATATCCTTTCTCCTGTGGAGCAAGGAAAAATGTCTGAACAAATTTCCTTCTGCCACTGTAGTTCTTCATTTGGACGAAACCAGAAACCATCACCAGGACTCCTCCATCCCATGAATCTAGAGAATGCGCTGTCTTAATCTCTATCCCAGTGAAATTCAGGGACGTAATGAGAGAATGGATTTGCTGCAAATTCAAGGTAACCAATCGTTATCAGCAAAGAAAACATGGGTATGAATAAATGAACACTGCATCAACAAATAACATAAGACGAACAAAAACTTGATATATTATCAGAGGAAAATGCATTTATGATCATTTACAAATATAGCAAGTGAAAAATTATACTTTGTGGACAGAAGATACTTTTCCCCCGGTAGTCAAATACAGAAGTGGTCAAGCAGAAATTGTCACTAAAGGCTGTAAAAGCTTCTGGTAGATAACAAACTTGATGTAGTAGCATAAGCCTTAAGAGGAGAATAGTGCTTACAAAAAGATATATAAAATATAAATGGAAGACAAATTGTTAAAGAAACAATTCATAGAATCAAGTACTAGGGCCAAGTAAGGTATCACTTCCATATCTAAGTAATATTAGTAGAATGGTGCAATTATCTACAGTTTGAAAAAGCATATGGGTCAATGACTTTATATGTCCAGATTGCTGTCAGTTTTGGACAAGCACACCCTTTAAACAGTTTGTAATACTTCATATACTACCAATTGCACAAGAAAGCACAAAGTACCCAAACAATTTTAGCTGAAAACATTAACACTAGAATTAGTAATAAAAAAATTGTTAACATACATACTCAGCACATTGAATTTTATGTATAAGAATAATAGTTACATATGTCTATTTATTGATTGGGATCCACTTAAGGAACTCACACACACACACACATTAAATACTATTTGAAAACAATAAACTGCGAGAAAAAAGGAACCACGATAATCAAGTGATGTAACAGAGGATAAGTGTAAGTTAATTATATGCATAAATTTTGGACAAAATGTCAGCTGCAATACTGGATTTGTGGGTAAGTTAATAAATTTGATGTCAAAATTAACACAGGAGATCTGTATGGGTTTATAATATGGAATCGATTTATTGACATTCAGCAGATATTCCAGAAAAGAGACCTCATAAGCCCAATTTTCACATACAGAAACAGTTGAAAACAGAAGCAGAAAAAGAGAGAATATGCGAGAAAATTTTTATCGGGTGTAATAAAGAAATTGCAGAAAATATTATTTCGAGAAACTTCAGTGGGACACTATATTCCACCTCGAAGCTGGGAAGGGGGAGAAAACAGTTGTTTTCTAATATAAAAACCTAGAGGGATAAATCTGCTTACTAATTCAAGTTTTGACTCCAACACATGCAAATTAAACCTTCATAAGAATTGAAGGTGTGATACAAAGATTATTACACATACAGAACGAAAAGGCCTTATTTTTCCAAAAGATCAGTTATTAAGAAAAATCAAGATTCTTTATCACATCTAACCTTTTCGTTACCAAAACAAAAGGTCAGTTTAACTCCAAAACCCTGCGTGATTTCTTTGATTAGCCTCTTCTTAGATCGTATCAATTGCATAATGATGTGCGTCCACATCATAAAAGAAAATTATGCACCAGGAGTCTGAACATGACTAAGTTTGTGTCCCCATGATCAAACATAACTATACAAATCTGATCACCCAATAGTATAAGGTCATCGCTTAGACACAGCTCATGCGCAGGAACGAATTTGACACATGAGATAACCCGAAACAAAAGGATGCACAGAACCATCAGGTACAGTTTGGCAACAGATTAAACTCAACATTAAGAAGCTTAAATTCAGGATACGTTGCTGAGCACTAAATGTTAGAACAGAAGGCTTTTAAACCAAAGGTCCAAAGCCCGTGCTTTAAGGTAGTGACTCGTACCTTTTTTGTCGGTTATTTAATTCACCTTAATCCAGTGAAACAAAGTAAGAAACAATGCAAAAATAGCATATACCCTAGACGCTAGGCGAGACGAGACGACAGTTGGCCCACCTCGCCTAGGCGCCCGTCCAAATTTTTCTGCATTTTATTTTTTCAGGTAGCAGTAGCAGGTAACAACTATTATTCCAACATACGACAATTACAACTTTGGTCTCAATAAAGTCACATGTGGATACAATCCTTTGGCTCACAGACAATGTGGCAAACATGCTACGACTCCAACGAGTATTATGCAACTCAATGGAACGGGACTCGACTGTTAGTCCTGACATTGTAGTCTCATGGATAAAAGATAATGCCATGCTTGATTCAGTTAGCCTACAAGAAACACATGATAGTGCTCAACTTTAAATTTTTGGAATCTTTACATATACTCTGAAGGCAGTAGCAACATTTAAGATGGGTAATGTAAAGCATGTATTCAGTCACTCGAGCGCCTAGGCGCGCCTCTGGAATTCTCCGGGTCGGCTCTAAGCGCCCGTCGACTGGCACGAAGATGTTTTATGCGGGTCGAGGCGAGCATCATCTGACCTGAACGCCGAGGCTGCCTAGGCGTCGCCCATAACAACATAGCATATACCTAAACTTTAAGGGAGATGTATTACCTTTAATCCGCATTCAAGGGCTTAAAAACAAACGTACTTAGTTGGCACTTAGTTGGCTTCAGCTAAGAGGATTACTTTCTTATACCTCACAGATTACTGAAGTGTTTGAAGTTTTTAACACACTGCATATCATCTTCAACTAAGAGAACTGGGCGAGTTTTATCCATATAACTTTTTTTAAAGATTATTAACATGAATGGCAGAGACATTCTCACTTGGATGCAGCATTATCCTTCTTCACGCCTATCTTTATGTATATACAATTTATGCCTCCTGATGATTAGAAAGAAAATCATGATCAGAATCTCCAGTGACGTCTCATGTGGTTCAGCACCATATCATCTAGAACTCACTTGCAATTAATTGGTGAACCTCTTCCCTTCCATTCCCTACTCTCTCTCTCTCTCTCTCTCTCTCTCTCTCTCTCTCTCTCGTCTGCTGAGATCCTTTCTTGTATGTTTCTTTCTTTTTACTACTTTCCATTATTATATATAGCCACCTAAGGGTTCAAGAGATACAAGTCGCCATATATGGCTTGTTGAAGGGGTCAGACATCGCATCATGATATGAAACCGGGAATAGTGATTTGCTGGATGATAAGTTCTTCTGAGTGGAGAATAGTTGTGTGGATTGTCATCAAAGTTGGTGGCCTGTTTTGGACGTCGAGCTAATTGTTCAGGATGTTCCCAAAGTTAGTGTTACAGTTCACTAGTTAAGGCTTTTTATGAAGTTTTGATACGTTGAGCTAATAGTTTTGATACGATGAGCTAATGTACAGAGGAATCATCGTTTGATTGCCACGGATTGTTGATGAACACAATAAGCCAATAACAAAATATCTCCGCATTTTTTGGAATCATGCCGCTCATCGTCCATAAGCTACAGCAAAAAATGTGAGTTACGTCCTATACCATATCAATTATCAAGAACCAATTATGATGATAGTAACATTAGAGTTGTGTATAAGTTTCTAAAACACTAAGTGTGATGGATAATATATGTAGTTTAGCCTAAGGAAACAATTGAAGTAGAAACATCTGTTTGGAATCTTTGGATCATGTTAGGAACCAGCAAACTATACTTGAACTTTAAAGTAGCTTAAGAATAATCCATAAGAAGACTTGAACTAAAGTTTCAAGGGAAAATCAGAATGATAGGTTTATCTTAGCAACACATGAAAATGATTCTAACTATGATAAGGAAGCACGGATACTCCTGAATGTCATTCTACCCAAACACGACCTGAATGAAATTCGGCTTCTCTTCTTGACATCCAACCCTGGCCTATGATTTTAAATTTGGTAGGGTTAACTGGTTATCGATTATCATTGAAATGCTTTCTACGCTACTCCTTGATCATGTACCCATCCAGTCCCCACCCACCCATCTACTTCCCTTCTCTTACCCTAGTTGCAGTCACCCCTCCTTCCAAGTCCACTAAAGAGAATAGTAGAGGACACTGGTTCTGGAAATGAATGAGCAATTGTGGCAGTTAATCAACCAAAACAAGAGAAAATTGCTCGAGAATACATTCACATAATATATGAGAGAACTGAGTGGATGAGAAGTACAAAATAACAGGTAGATTTTCTGTTATTGTTCAGGGGAACAAATTAATAATATTTGAGTAGTGATTAATCGGATGTTTGAATCTCAAGCGTGTTGAATAACTAGTAAACTTGTGCATTTTGCTAACATGCATAAAGTCTCCTCCAGACGACGATCCTGTCCGTGTTTGCCATGTATCCAACATTATACTTCCTCGACACTCATGTCAAAATATGGCCGTCGTGCATGTAGGTGATGAAGGGTCCAAAACATGGTTGAAAGCGATATGACATGGTCATATTCATATGAAACATAATTGAGATGTCGGAAAAGTAACATTTCTTTTGAAATGGACAATTTATAGAACGTGTGATTAAATATAGAGTGCTAATCAGATGGTTTTGATTAAGCACTTACCTGTTTTAGATCTCAAAAGAAACCGAAATCGTCTACGTAAATACTAATCAAACATGCATAAATATAGAACTGTTATGATCTATTATGCATGTTTGATTAGTATTTACGTAGACGCTTTCGGGTAAGTACTTAATCAAAACCATGTATTATCATATGAATCCCGTACCCATATCCTCAGTTTTTTAAAAACCATATTTCTAACCCGTATGAGAACCCATGTCTATGCAATCTATCCCAACTCGAACATTCCTTTCAGACTTGGGTTGCGTTTCAGATACGAAATTGTATATCAACTTATTACGTTTTTGGAAGAAAAATAATAATAATATACTTACTCCAATTTTTAATAAACCCTAAAATTAGATAGTTATCTATATCAGTTTCCGATGCCACATCCAAACCATAAACGCTAGGGATTTCGATTTTGCTTTCGGAATCTAAACATGCAATAATTCCGAACCAATTGTACAAAGATTTGAACTTTTTCTTCTATTTTGGGCAAAATTACCATGGGCGCGGCGGCTATCTCGACATTCTCCCCGTCGATCCACTTGGCGGTGCTCGCGCCGCCATAGAACTGGAACGCCAGATCCGGCTGTGACTGTAGGACGTGGTAGTACTGCCCGACGAAGTAACTCCCAACCTGAAACCATCAAAAAATCGACAAAAACATAAAAATTCACCAAAAATATCAAAAGAATTCCCAAAAAAAATTAAAAAAATAATTTTCGTCGGCGAGATCGGATCGTGCACCTGGACCGCGCTGACTTGACCCGGAAACATGCTCGCCATTGCTACTGCTGACCGATCATACAGAAACCCCAACCCTAATAATTTGCAGAGATCGACAGATCTGTCGATTAATTACTACGAAAACAAAAACAAAAACAAAAACAAAAACAATCTATAGAGAGAGAGAGAGAGAGAGAGGAAAACCTAGGATTTAGAGGGAGAATTTTTTTTGCTTAGGCTGATGTTGTGTACTTGCGGCGCCTCTCCCCCTCCCCTTTAATAGCTGTGCTCCATTTCCGCTTCAGGCGTGCAATTATCTTACTTTTTCTATTTAGTCCCTCAATTAGTCTTTTATTATGTTTCGTCCAAATATGAGTAGAACTTAGCCTCAATTTTCTTAACATAGGCGCTTTTTTTTTCTTTGTTTCCCTACACGTTCGGTTTATTTGATTTCGACCAAATCAAAATAGTTAAAACATAATATACCTAAATTTTAAAGATCCAAAATTGAAATCGATCAAAATTATCCATAATTGAAATCAAATGGAACTGATAATCAATTTTATTTATTCAATTTATTTGGTTGAATTTTTTTTAATAGGCCAACCCAAATTTAGAAATGTAAATTATAATTTATACATATTTTGTTGTATTTATAACTTTGACCAAAAAATTGACTATTTGTTAAATTATCATAGTTGGGCTATTAAAATAAACGTAGAAGAAGGAAGAAAAAAATATGAGAGAAGATCTCTTATTAGTGTAATCACATAGTGGGAGACAAATGTCTTATTTATACAACCCAATGAATGTGTAATACTAATCTCTAACCAATATGAGACTAAAAACAAAGTGGGAATCCAACCTTTAGTAACCCACGTTATAACACTCCCCCTTTGGATGACCACCATCTATAAGCCTATTGCCTCGTTAAAATTTTGCTAGAAAATTTTATTAGGACAAAACATGTGCGAAAGAAAAGAGTACAATATTTAGGATGACTTAAATAGGTGTTGGACACGCTTAATGTTGCCTCATTAAAACCTTGTCAGGAAAAACCCAATGGAAGAAAAATCATGACTAAAGAAAAAGAGTACAATGCGTTATAGTCCATACAAAATGTATCTCCCCCTGAAAACAATCACTCCCCCTGGTAATGTTGATCCTGAACAGTCAGCTGATGAAGACGTCGCATTCCAATTCCATGAACTAGTTTTCTGAAAAGTTGACTTTGGCAAAGATTTGGTGAATAAGTCTACAAGATTATCACTTCAGTGAACTTGTTGGACGTAAATATAAAAGTTCTTCTGAAGCTCACGAGTATAGAAAAACTTCGGTGAGATATGCTTGGCCATGTCTCCTTTAATGAATCCACCTTGAATATATGTAATACATGCTGCATTATCCTCATGAATAATAGTTGGAGTATCTGTGGTAGGGGAAAGGTGACAGGAGCTACGAATGTGTTGAATCAACAATCTCAGCCAAATACATTCTCTAGTTGCTTCAAGGAGAGCCAATATTTCTGAGTGATTTGAGGAGGTAGCAACTGTTGTCTGTTTTGTTGAACGCTAAGAAATAGTTGCATTGCTATTAAGAAATACATATCCAGTTTGTTAACGACATTTATGTGGATCAGATAAATAACCTGAATCTGCAAAGCCAACTAGATACGTGATGTCAGATAAACCACAAGTATAAAATAATCCTATGTCGGTAGTTCCACGAAGATATCTCATCACATGTTTAATGATATTCCAATGTCTGCGAGTTGGCGCCGAGCTATATCTAGCCAACAGATTGACAGAGAATGATATGTCTAGCCTTGTACATTGTGATAGATACATTAATGCCCCAATGGCACTAAGGTACGGTACTTCGGGTCCTAGCATCATTTCATTGTCGTCCTTAGGACGATATGGATCTTTATTGAATCTAAAGATCGAACAACCATTGGAGTGCTAAGGGGATGAGCTTTATCCATATTGAACTGTTTCAATATATTTTCAGTGTATTTGGATTGATGTACTAAAATTCCATTAGTGCAATGCTCAATTTTTAATCTGAGACAATATTTCGTGTCTCCGAGATCTTTCATCTCGAACTCCTTTTTCAGATAGTTTGCAGTCTCATTGATTTCATGTCTTGTCCCAATCAAGTTTATGTCATCGACATATACTGTAACTATAGCGAAACCCTCCTTATATTTCTTTATGAAGACACATAGACATATAGGATTATTCTCATATCCCTCCATTTTCATATATATTCACTAAGACGGTTGTACCACATCCTTCCGGATTGTTTCAGATCGTACAATGAGGGTCTTAGCTTTATGGAATGCATGTTCCTAGCTTTTGAGCTGGTTAGGTTAAATTCATCTGGGATTTTCATATAGATATCGCTATCTAAATCACCATATAGATAGGTTGTTACAACGTCCATAAGTCTCATCTCTAGCTTTTTCTTAACTATCAGACTATTCAAATAACGAAACGTTGTTGCATCAATTACGGAAGAATACGTCTTTTCGTAATCAATTTCGGGTCTCTGAGAAAACCCTTGTGCCACTAATCGTGCCTTAAATCGAGAGATTTTATTATTTTCATTTCGCTTTCTTACAAATACCCACTTGTAACCTATCGGTCTGACGTCTTTTGGTGTTTATATTATAGGTCTGAACACTCCACGTTTATTAAGGGAATCCAATTTTGCTTGAATAGCATTATTCCATTTTGACCAATCTTTTCTTTGTCAATATTCATCGATGCTACGTGGTTCAGTGTCATCAATGCCCTTAGATATTTCAGTAGCTATTGAGAATGAGAATATATCATCTATTGTTATATCTTTGCATCTCATACCTCTCTTATATATGTATAAAATATAAAGATCTCTTTGCTTTCAGGTACCTGAGCCTACTCTTGGGCTTGTGTCTTTTCTAAGACAATAACCAGTTCTGGGTTTTCAGAGAGTATGGATCTGTCATTCATAACCTCTTCTTTAGCGTTATGTGTAACATCCTTAAGAGCGTTACTTGGGCATTTTCTCTTTCTAGGGACTAAGTCCTTCGAACCTATAGGTTTACCACGCTTCTGGCGTGCGATAGATTCATTAGCCACTATGCTATTTTTTCCTACGGGGATATCAATTTGAGCTGGCGCATTTGCAGCGGGCATTTATAATTTAATCACTTTAGTTGCATCAGTAAATGCATCTAACATTTGATTTACAATTTCATGTAGATGCAATATCCTTCGTACCTCAGTTTCACATTGATTAGTACGAGGATATAGATGAGACAGAGTGAGATCATCCCACGATAATTCATGCCATTTATTTGTGGCGAATGGTTCTATAAGAACATTCTTTTTTTTCTTATCTCCCTCTAACGACAGAAATTTAGTCTCAACAAAAATGGTAGTCTGCGAATCTAGCAGTAAAAATATTACCAGTTAAAGGTTCCAAATTGTAAACTCCCTCAACCAGATTTCAGTAATTTAGGATTAATTTTGACTAATTAGAATTAGTGCAACTTTTTAAAATTTTATTTATTATATATTATATTGATTGTGCACCTGTTCATTACATAATTAATTAGGACATCACACTAGCTGTTAACCCTAAATAAATTTCACATTCCAGCTCTAGACTAGTCAGACTACTTTTTCTGTATTTTGTGCAACTTCCAGAAACCTCATCTGGTGCTTCGTTTTAGTCGCACAAATATCGTTACAAACGTATGTATTTATTTTCTATTTAATTTTCTGCTCTTTACCCATCTCTGTACCCCTAGAGATTTGAGGACCAGTAGGCACCTGTTTTTGCCAAACAAAAATACGATAATATTCTACTCTAATTGTATTACAATTATCGTTTTGACACCGTAGAAAAATTATGACTCTAATAGCCTCTAAATAATTAGTGAACACCGTGCGCAGTATTTATTAAATAATAAATACGATGACTGTATCACCTGCAATATCAGACCCTGCACCTGCCCAGAATCACCCCACACTGTCCAAAACATTTTTCCCCAGCTATTTTTCCTCATTTTTGTACAATTTAGAATTTCAGGAAATCAGTATTTGAAATTTGGTAAATTGCGAAATTACGCAAAATACAAATTTTATGCAATTATGCAATTATTGAAAAGTTAGGGGTTTATATGCAAATTGCATGCTAGGTGGCCAAATCCTATTGGCTAGACCATAGGTGGGTGGGACCCACCATAAAATCCAGAGAAATCCTGTGAAAATATCTCCAAAATACAAATTTACCTAAATACCCCTGAACTTCTAGGTATTTACAGAAATGCCATTGCCTATAACCTATTTAAACCCTAGCCATTCCTTCATTCAAACCCATCCCACCACCGCCACGGCCACCCTCCGCCCACCGGACCACCACCGAACCCGTCGCCACTCCCCTCCCCTCACCTCCGACCACTGCCACCCACCGCCGGCCGGCTGCTCCGCCGTGGCCAGCTTCTGCAGACCCTCCCCGACTTCACACTCACAGCACCACCACCACTCCCATTCACTTCCCCCGCCGCCTCCGGCAGTCGCCGACCACCGCCACCCTACCCAGACGACTCGCCGTCCTCCCCTCCACCGGACCACCGACCCTCACCTCCCCACGACACCGCCTCCGGCCGCCCTAGCCCCCGCAACACCTCGGCCACCCTCAACCCTAACCTGCCACTCCTCCCTCCGACGGCCTCCAGCCACCGCCACCGCCGTCGTGGACCTCCGCCACCCCCACCAAACTGACCGCCACTTCTCCCTCCTCCTTTCCCTCACCCTGCCCGGCCACCTCCGCCGCTCCTCCGCCGGCCAGCGCCCCCGCAAGCCGCTGCTGCTGCTGCTGCTGCCAGTGGCCACTGCCACTGCTGCTGCTCCTCCGGCCGCCTCCGGCCAGCTCCGCCGCCGTCCTCCCGCCGGCGACACCGCGTGGGACCCCCCTTGCCACCTGTAAAGGTATATTATACCTATACTATACTATAATACATAATTAATCTATAGTACATGAATATATGTATATAATATATGTATATATATGTATATATATATGTATAATACTATGTATATTTATATATATATCTATATAATATAATATATATACTTTTCTTATACAGTATATATTATAATATATATTATACTTTATATACTTATGTATATATATATTATACTATACATATATAATTATATATGTATATATGTATATATGTATATATGTATATGTATAAATGTATATATTATATCATAATTACTATTATGTATATATTTAATACTGTTAAATATATAAATATATGTGTATACATATATTTATATAATTTGTATATAACATATATATTATACTGTGCATTTTCTATTTATTTATCTTCTGCATTTAAATTCCTGCACCTATATATATATATCTATATATATATATATATTATGTATATATATTATCAGCTGGATAATACAGCTTAATTATATATAATATATTTTAATTTCTGCAATGTCATTTATTACATAATATTATATGCTGGATATTACAGCCTATCTATAAATATATAATTATTAACAGTGGTCACATATAGACCCTGCTACTACTTATATTATATTGCTGAATAAATACAGCATTTATATACATATTAAAATTCTTGCACTATATACTATAATACATATATTATATATATGTATTTAAATTACTGTCCTGTTATTTCATTTTACCTATATATATATATATCAATCAGTGGATATACCCTGAGTATATATGTATTTAAATTACTGTCCTGTCAAATCAATTTATTTATATTATATATATATATCAGAGGATACACCCTGATAAATACTATATTTATCGCAGTGGATATACCCTGCTACTATATATATTATTGCCTGCATTTATCTGTTCTATAAATATATACTATTATATATATTATATCTATGCCTATTAAATATATATATATGTATATATATATATATGTTTTATATTACAGCCTGGATATTCACGAACCCTGCCTATTCTTTTAACAGAAACCAACTACAGCACAGCCAGTGACCCCCTGTCACCAGCACCTTCACAACTGACTATAAAATCAGGGTTTCAACACTATCAGGGAGTAGGCAAGTATACCTTGCCAAGTTAAATGTTTAAATTCTCAAATATTGTTATATGCTTCTTGCTTCTGAAATTCATATACCATGACCACCTGAGACTGCCTTGGGTACAGTCAACTGTTATGTTGACATGATATTACAGACTCACCAACAGCTGAGAGAATATCCTAATATATTCTCTTAAACCCTATCACGGAAACACGCAACATGGTTGCATTTACATATATGGATGTGAGCTGCGTAATTGGTTAGCTACCAGTACGTGTGACCCGCATCACGGATTAGAATAACTCAGGAAATGTACGAGTTGACATTTAGTTTCATTGGGATGGGAAAGATAACTAGTTTACGTATGGGACACCCCCTCCACAAATATTCTATACCTTCGCACCATGCTCCTTGGAGATGGTCGATTGCAGAGTTCCCTGAGTCGGGGGCATACGACACCTATACTAGCCAGTCGCCACGATTGGTGAATTACGTCAGCGTATGTCTAGCCACACATTCCCATGCGTACTACTGGATCTTTACTTGCATTTTCACTTAGTATGGTTAGTACCCTGTATTTATTTTATTTCTTTATTCAGTATTTTACATTACATGGCATGTCATTTTTCTGTATCTTGTTACGTCCCACTGAGGACCTGGTTCCTTGCCAGATCTAGATGAGGCTTTCTACCCCACAGTGTACGGGCCTGATCAGGAGGCCAGATGTGCTACCGAGGAGGAGCTCGAGGAGACACCCTCAGAGTAGGCTTGACCCTAGATGCTGCTACCTAGAGATGGAGATGTTTTGATCAGATAGACACTGCTTAGTCTATCTGATTTTTCTGCGCTATTATCAGTATTTGTAGTAGGCTTGTATTCTCACTAGTTGTGTACTGTATCAGACTCAGTTATATATATATTTCAGCTCTTGTTTTTCTGACATTTTGTTGTGGATGAGATAGTTTTACCAGTTCTATACTTGTAGTATTTTAGGACAGCGTAGCACGTCCCTTTGGGTCCATCAAAGTGGATTAAGCCCTTAGTGACGTGTCAGCTGGCCAGTGACACGTGGCATAGTTCCTGACATTTTTGGGACTGGGGCGTGACACAAATATATAATGATTGAGGGCGAATCAAAACCAATATAAATTTCTAAACGTCGTTGATGTCCCATTTTAGAGCGCTGGGGAGGAGAAATAGGAACATAAATATCATAACCAAATTTACGCAAATGAGAGATGTTAGGTTGATGGCATGTCACAAGTTGTGATGGTAAAAATTTATGATAGGCAGTTGGCCTAACAATTATCAATTTAGCAGTATGCAATATGGCATATTCCCAAGCTGAAATAGGTAAATTTGATTGCATGAGTAAAGGTCTTGCTATGTGCTGAAAATGCTTAATCAAGGACTTTGTTAAACTTGTTTTTGTATGAAGATGGGGGACAGAATGTTCAACTTCTATTCCTACGAAAGCACAATAATCATCAAAAGTACAGAAAGTGAACTCAGTTGCATTATCAAGTCGAATCGTTCTAACATGTTGGTCAAAAAAATAAGTCTTTAGCTTAATCAACTAAGAAAGTAGCTTGGATAAGGCAAAATTTCTAGATGTGAGTAAGGAAACATTTGACCATCGATTAGAAGCATCTATTAGAACCATAAAATACCTGAAATATCTGCTAGCAAGATCAATTGGTCTGCAAATATCACATTATATTCTCTGAATGAATGTTGGTGATTCAGAAGCTATTTTGAGAAGTGAAGGTCTTGTAATGAGTTGACCCTGTGAACAAGTTACACACAAATGTTCAGTAGGAAAGGAAAGACTTTGGTATTATAAATTATGCCCATTGGTATTGTTGATAACCTTTCTCAACATAGACGGGCATGGATGGCCCAATCTGTCATGCCAAAGGATTAGATCCTTTGGATCCTTTAGCCTTTTGCTAGTGATGGGGTGAGATTCTACTACCTTCAGAGTAGTTTGATATAGTCCCGAGGAGATTAACTTGCACTTTTCTAATGTGAGCTTATTGCTTCCAACATTAGAGGTGATACAAAGATACTCTTTGCTATCATCGTTCATGGTTTCAACATGAAATTCGTCCATTCGAATATCTCTAAAGCTGAGTAGATTTCTATTAGATCTACTAGATAATAATGCATTTTGAATGACTAAGCGTGTTCCATTTGGCAACACAACATCGGCTTTACCATAACCTTCTATAATCTGCACGGGTTCATTAATGGTGGTCACCTTGGCAGTGTTTGAGGCATATGTTGTGAAAAACTTTCTAGTTTTCAATATAGTGTGAGTTGTTGCACTATCTATAAAGCATATGCCATAATCATTGTCTATACCTTTCAAAAATAAAAAAATAATAATATATGCTCCTAAATGGTTAAAATTGGCATATTGCCAATTATTATAACTTGATCTAAATCTAAATGAAACTGCCTCAAGAAAAGTAAACTACCTAGACTATTGATCATATAATGACCAATTTATTCAAATTGGAAAGTAAATAAACTTAGATAAGCATACAATAACTATTCATTGACTTCGTCTATCATGGCGTTGAACTAGGGGTGAGCAACGGTTTGATTCGATTCAAATCGAACCGGATATCAGAAAACCGCATAAACTGAAAACCATTTTTTGCAAAACCGTAAATCGAACCGAACTTTTAAAAAATTGAAAAAAATTGAACCGAATTTGGACGGTTTGGTTTTCGGTCGGTTCGATTTTATGGGCCAAGTGGGCCGGGCCAATTGAAAAAAATTATACCAAAAATAACAGTCAAAAAAATATTACAAAATTTAGGAAATATTTTAATATTACAAACCTCTGCACTCTTTCTTTCCACTTGTATAATACACAGAAACAAGTCTCAAATATAAATTAAGAGTAGATCATAATTAAGCAAGTATCAACAAGTCTCAAACATAAACAAGTCTTAAACTTTTAATACACAGAAACAAGTCTCAAACATAAATTTTCTATAAAGAATCACTTTAAGCAAGTATCAAGTATCAACTCAATTATGTTTACATACATCATAATTAAGATTATATTACAAAGATTTTAAAATTACAAATTCTCTAGATAGAATTTTACATTATAGAGAATCACTTGAGCATTTTCACTTGTATTCCACTGAGTGCAACCTGCAAAATAGAAAATCACTGAAGAAAAAATAAAAAATTTGTAAGGCTCATATGGTTTTTTATACATCAATAAAGATGTAGTGTAGTATATCATCGCCAAATTTCTTATGGAAAAATGTTAGTAACATTCTATATAAATTAATACAAATCGAAACCCAATTATCAAAATAGGTGCTAAGTGCAAGACATCACAGTATCAAAATTTGCTAAGTATTAACATATGAGCCAAGTAAAACCCAGTCAGTAAATCAAACCCAATGTATCAGATTTGACACCATGTATCAGACATGTTAAGTATCAGACATGGCACAAAAAATTACAAAATATGCATAAATGCACAAATAAAGCCATTTATAATTATCAGACTTAAAATTTAGCTCCATGTATCAGACCCAAGATCCAAAATTATTTTTGCTATAATAGTATCTTAAAGATGCATTTTACTATACCCACATCCATATCAGTTTCATGACAAGAAAAAAAAAGGTCCAAGATAAATCAACTAAGTAACTATAAGAAACTACCTGATTGAAGCAATTTTCTTCTAGCAATAGTCATTTTCTTATGCAAAATTCAGCCCCCCACTTCTTTTCACCAAATCTAGTCAAAACCTGCATTAAACAACACTGAAGAAGAGAGACAAGATAGGCTCAAAATGGCTTTTATGCATCATTAATGAAGCAATGTGTGCCTCGCCAATGGCTGCAGTAAATGCCTCGCAAATGGCTGCAGTAAATGCCAAATCATCATCGCCAGTTCTAATAAAAAAAATTAGTAAAATTTTATAATATTAACATAAATCATCATCTCACCACTGGCTGCAACGAGTGGCACGCCATTGGTTGCATCGAGTGCCACGCCAATGGCTGCAACAAAATTCTCACAACTGGCTGCAACGAGTGCCACGCCAGTGGCTGCAACAAGTGCCACGCAAGTGCGCCACTGCACAACAGAATAAATCAAATAATTGATATGAGACAAGGTACAAGTGTATATACAATAACAGAGAACAAAATGTAAATCCAGAACATGTATCCAGATCAGAAACATATCAAGCATTAAGTTGGGTTGTAGACTGCATAAGTAACATCGCAGTAACTGGCTAAGTAGCAAGTCTAATAGCAAGCAATAACATCATAAGCAGTAAGTAACAACAAGCTGCCAAGCTTCCAAAATATTACAAATACCCCATGAAACAACAAGTCTAGTTTAATAGCAGCAGCAAATGTAAAAGCAAGTCTAGCACAGAGAGTCTTTCAAAAATATTATAAATATTTTGTCTCCAACTAAAAGAGTGTGTTCCCAAAATATTAACATCAATAATTAATCAAACATCACTTGTTGACGTTGATATTAATTCCACGGTTAACTTACCCAAATCTAAATGAAGAAGTTAAAAAAATGAAGAAGTTAAACCACACAATAAAAGATACAAAAATAAGAAAATAAATAAGAAAATAAAAATTACCCATATCAACTTTATACACGTCTTCGAACTCCTATTCAACAATAGATACTATAGGTCGATCGGAATGCCTCCGTAACCAATCTTGACGACAAATAAGAGCTTGAATAATTTTTGGAGTCAATGAGCTCCTATATGAATCAAGAACACGGCCACTCGTACTAAAAGCAGACTCGAACGCCACAGTGGATAGGGAACGACCAACACATCCCGAGCTATCTTCGAAAGGATCGAAAAATGAGGATAATTAAGCTTCCACCATCCCAAAATATTAAACTCATCACTCTCATTATCATCATCATCTACGGTTCTCTCCTCTAGATATTGATCAAACTCCGATTTAGTATCACCACCACCCAATCCCATCTTATTTTTCTTGAATTGAGTTTTCATAAACTTCTTCAATTACAAGTTGTGTACCGGTTGATTTGCACTAGAAGGTTCAACTCTTTCACTATTAGTAGTAGTACCACCACTTTGATGATAGCTTATGTTTTTGTACTCATTGAACATGGAGTACGCAACACTTTTCACTTTATTTTTCATGGAATCGCTCTTCTCCGGACCATAGAGATGATCAAGAGCATATTCCATGTATTCTAACTTATGCCAAGGATCAAGAATTGGTGCAATAAATAGACCATATTCATTTTCTCAATGTTCCCCCAATACTTTTGATATTTTTCTCTCATTTTGTCGACCATGAGAGACAAGTCAAAGTCATCACTCTCCTTTGAAGAGCGCAAAAGAATATCAATGGATGTGATTTCGTCAAAAAAATTACTGCAAGTGACATATAAGGATCTCGAGATACGCAAAGTAAGTTCATAAAAGTGTTCTAAGAAATTGCACAATTTTCTTGCATTAGCCCAATCCTCCTCGGTAGGAAACCCACCATTCTCTGTTAGTTCTAGTTTGAACCATGGATCTTGTCCGACGAATCTCTCAAAGGCACTTTAAAACTTTTGCGCTATGTCCAACATAAAAAATGTAGAGTTCCAACGGGTGCTCACATAAAGACACAATATTTTTTTGCTTTGTATCTTTTCGGCTTCAACACACTCCTTGAACTTTTAAAATCGAATAGGAGAATGTCTCACATATCTCACCGTATTTCGAACACGAGCAATCGATGGAGACATCAATTTTATTTCGTCAACCATAACAAGATTAGTCATATGTGCAATACATCGTATGTGTAAATATTTGCATTGTAGAATGTCATTTTCCTAATTCAGATTTTTTTTACTTAAATAAGAAATAGCAACATCATTGGAACTCTCATTGTCTACCGTGATAGTGAATACTCTATCAATACCCCACTCTAGTAAGCACTTCTCTACCACTTTCCCGATGGCCTCGCCTTTATGACTTAAAATTGGACAAAAGTTTATAAAAAAATTTCTTCAACTCCCAATCATCGTTTATGTAATGTGCCATAAGACACATATAATTAATTTTTTGTAACGATGTCCAAGTATTTGTCGTAAGACAAATCATTTGCTTTGACTCTTTCGAATATGTTTTGAACTTACTTTTTTCAATAGAGTAAATATCATAAGAATCATGAGCCACGGTCCATCTTGACGGAATACGAAAGCTAGGACACGCAACATTCATAAAGTGTTTAAAGCCCTCACACTCTATAAATCGAAACAGAAGCTCATCAACGATAATCATATGTGTCGAGTCCTTTCTCACCTCGCCTTGATTAAATTTTCAACTAGTTAGTATTTGCTTGCCCTTTGCAATTGATTGCAAGTTGAGTATTGTTTGACTAGGTTCATGATTCTTTGGATTCAATAGACATGCATTCCAGTGGGTTTTCACACTAGTAGTCCCATTTAGATTACTATGGCAATGATATTCTTTTCCGCAATGGTTGCAACTTGCTTTTAGATGACCATTCAGATCAAAAAAATTCTTAAAATATTTCTAATGCGGAGCTCTTTACTTCGAAGGCTTTCTTGAAACCCTAAGCTCCACATTTGGATTAGATAGAGGCTCATTTGTGGCTTGAGAACTAGTTGGTGGTTGAAGATCACCTTCTTGCAACATCTAAAAGCATAATTTGTACTTTGAATATATGAAATATGAATAACAAATTTCAGTCCAAAAATTAAGAAATATGCACATTGCATGAATATGAAGTTGTTGCCATTGATTGGTTTGGTGCTACACCTATTAAACATCAAACAATTATATGAGTAACCTAAGTTACCTATGTCTATGCTACCTAGCCCTTACCTAATCCAAACTAAATAAACAACCATTATCATATGTGCAGAATGTCCGGTGTAGACATTGCAAGTCATTGTGCCAAAGTGCAATATCTTAGTCACTAGTCAGTGTGCCAAAATGCAGAATCAGAGTGCAAACAGTCTCATTACAGAGTACAACACAAATATATGAGATTCAGTTATAATACTGAAATCCAAGAGTGCAACATAATTCACCTATGAAACCCAGATATATGAGATTGCCTGCCCAAAATTAAACTATGAAACAACAGATAATATGAAAATGAATGGTACAAATAAAAATCTTTTTTGAAATATAAATTGCCCAAAATTTATTACAACAATACAATTCAGAAATACCAAAGTGCATAAATGTTTAGCCATAATTCAGGAAAACAGAGATTAGTGGAAGCACAAAGTAAGTAGCATCAAAATCTAAGCCATGAATGAGAAAATCATTGGATTCCTGTGTTTCTTTAGTAAACTTTGAAAATTACAAAGATGTCACTCTACCATACATTAGTCTTTTTAATAACCAGGATTCATAATGTATGAAACAAAGAATAGGACACATCCAAAGTTAAACATCAATTGTGAAACAGAGGATTGAACACATTCAAAGTTAAATATCAAAATATGAAAAAAAAAATTGAATTCCTAGTTTTCTATAATATGTGAAATATGCATATAAAAGTCTCAAACATTTAACAAGAAATCTTCATTCTCTATAATGAGGTATGAAAAATTTGCCAAATATGAAAAAAAAAATTAACTACTATATAATCATGAAAAATTGTATCTAAATTACCCACAAATAAGAAAAATTAGCTACTATACATGAAAAATTAGCAATTCCTACCAGAAGCTAACTATATAAAAAAAAAACTTATTTACATACCTACAACCAATTAATATATATATCATAAATGCATGAACATGTATAGCTCTTGCTCTGTCATGAATCTATTGTGTATAATATAAGATATATGTTAATATTTTTGACTCAGCTGACCAAGGTACCCCGTAAAATTTAGGTGACTTTTTTTATATTATAAATTGTTCTTATGTTATGGTTGCTGTTGTTTTTTTAGAGGTTAATGGTGGCTCAAAATTATGAATAGATCCTCCCATGAGTCTACCACATGCATGTAAAAATGTATAGAATCGAAAAAAATACTAAAAAAAATCCTCTAGATAAAAAAAAAGTGATAAATAACACATGTACTGCTATATTCCAACCATATTATTTTTTGGATTTAAAGCAAAACTATTCCAACCATATATTCCAACCTGCTCATGAATATATATACTAGCAAGTAGTAACCCATGAGCAAACTATAAGTAATTTTTTTGGCAAACCAACATTTTTTTTTGGCAAAAAACAATTATCATAAGCATAACTAATTTTTTTGCAGCAAACATAAGCATTTTTTTCCAGCATCCTACATATGCAATGATGCAAAATACATATTCAAGAAGGAGACACCAAGAGAAAGGGGCCAAGGTACATGGTTACTTACAGTGAATGAGTAGTGAGTACTGTGAGCGAGAACAAGAACAATGTTGCTTCGAGCCTTTGAGTTCCATCATTCATGCAAGAAAATAACAAATTAAGTCAGATCTAAGTCTTGGAGCCGAGATCTGAGTGTTGGATTCGAGATCGAGACTCAGATATGAGAGAGAGGGAGGGAGAGAGACTTACTAAGTCTTGTAGGCAAAACTGAGATCCTCAGATGAGTCAGATCTGAGTCTTATAGCCGAGATCGAGATCGAGAGACTTAGATCTGAGAGATGGAGAGAGAAGCCCGAAACTATCAGATCTTAGAGATGGAGAGACGGAGACGGAGAGAGAAGCCATGTATTAGAGTTAAGATCACCTTTGGCTTCGAAGACTCGCAAAGATTCGAGAGAATAGGGTTAGGGTTTTCAGGGAAAGAGAGTAAAGGTAGAGAGCGGCGGGGAGAGAGCAGAGAATAGGATTAGGTATTTTTTTCTCCCCCAACAAAAAATTGATAAATATATATAGGGTTGGGTTAAAAGAGTAATTTAATATTTCAATTTTTGGTTCGGTTTTGAAACTGTTGTCCAAACCCGATAACCGAACCGAAACCCGATTATTAGTGGATCAAGAATTGAACTCCGACCCGCTAATTTAAAAATCAAACTGAATTTGCTTTTCGGTTCGGTCGGTTTTTGGTTTAAAAGCCAAAATATGCTCACCCTTACGTTGAACCGGTCTTCCGAAATTGTATTTTCATCATTATCTTGGAAAAAATTATTAAAATCCATGTGTGTTGTACCCTCCATAAGATTAGTCTCCACACTCTTTAAGGCTTCATACTCGTCCACTTTCTTTTGTGAGGTGCGATAGTTTCACATCCAATGACCAGCTCTTCCACAACGTTTGCAAATATCAGTTGGAGCAGCTTGACTAAGAATTTGGGTATTGTTTCATCGAGGATTAAATCCCTTATTTTGAAATGTGTATTGTTCCTTGGATCCTGATTGTAGCCATTTCTTTGGCTTCCACGGCGTCCATGCCCTCTATGTAAACATCCGGATATTTCAGAAATTAAAATATAAATTTATAGAATTTTTCTGTAATTTTTAACTAATTAAAATAAATATTTTTTAAAAAAATAATATTTTTGAGGATTTAATTAAATAATAAAATATTGTGAAAATTATATTTTTGAGTGTAAAATAAATAATTAGACATAGTGTATTTTTTCTAAAATTTATTGGACAAAAAAACTATTTTTAAAGAGCTAAAAACAGTATTTTTAATTAAACCAATTTGAACCAAACCAAACTGAACCAACCCAAACCCAACTGAACAAACCCAACCCTAACGGGTCGGATCTGGATCCGAACCCGCTAGCCCGTACCCGCTAAAACCCGACCTGATTACCCATGCTACAGTAACAATTAAACCCGATCGTTCCCCCGACTTCCCCTCCGCCGTTTCACCCGCCGCCGCCGCCTGTCCATCTCCCCATCGGCCATGCCCCTAACCCTTCTCCTCCCCGACGTCGTCCCGACCTTTCCCCTCCCTGAAACGGCCGACGACCCCCCTATATAAACCCTCATCCCCACCGCTGTCACCACTACGGCCATCCCCTTCATCCACCACCGCCGCCCGAGCTCCCCGGTCACCGCCTCTCCAGCCCCGGTGACGCCGAGCTCCCTCCGACGATCCAGCCGCAGCATGATGATGACCCACCACCGCAGCAACCCGCCGTCGAGGAGCACCGCCACCCCGCAGTCGCCGCGCCGTCCCATGCACGCGTAATTTTAGTCGATTTTGACTCCTTGTTCCAGTGAGTTTTTCTCTCTCCTCGTCTTGTCATTTTTTGAATGGTTTGTTGTGACACGTTCGCTGTGTAACCGTCTCGAACCCCATGCTATTAGACTGGGGTATCATGTCCTGTGTCGATCGTAAACTGCGACGCAAAAACAGAAAAATATATCCCAATTTTGGATTTCGAAAACTGTCCCGAACTTACAAGTTCACGGTCGTTTTACGTCCAACTTGTTAAATAATTCTAAAATCCACTTGAATAGTAAATGAGATAATATAACCGAGTTTCAAACCCTGTAATTAGTTTATTTTATTTTACTGTATTTATATTTTATTTACGGGTAAAATCGACCAAAATATTGGTTAACAAAACCCGAATTCTTTCGAAACTGGGTGCATTCCTCTAAACGAGGCAACTTCATCGTGTGCGAATTCCATCGAAATGTGCGCATCATTAATACTGACGTATGGAATTTTGTGAAAGTTGGTTTGGATGTGCGTGCACACCGGAATCAACGCGTATCCATCAAAATTATTCCGTATCGGGCCTGTTCTAAAACTCGTTGTAACTTCGTGTGTGCTTGTCTTTTTGCAATAAAACTTGTGCCATCTGATTCGTAGCATTATGCCGGTCCTATGACCCAAGTTTGGTTCGATTCTGAGAACGTTGACGAATTCCCGTATCGTAGGCCCCAGGCTCTACTTGACAGACGATTTTGTGATCGGCTCAATAGAATCCAGTTCTGGATATTCCGTTGGATTTGTATCGTCGTTCGGAACTTGTAGACACTAAGTTTAACGAATTTGGAGAACTTTGTCTCTGGCATATTTTTCGGTGCGAAATGGACCACATGTGGACCCCGCTTTGACCAAAAACTGTCAATTTTGCCCTTGTGTTCAAATTGGACTTTTGGGTACACAATCCTAGCTATTTCATATCTTCTGAGAATGATGGTAGTATTTATTTCAGCATCCGGAGGAGTACCTGAAGATCCTGCTGTTACCGGAGCAATTAGAGGAATTCAAACCCCAGGAAAGTGTAACTTGCCAAACTTGCAGTACTTGCTTTATATTATTCTCTTAATTTATTTATATGATGTATCTGTTCAACCTAGGACCGTGTGATATTGCTTAGCATCCGAATAATATTCGGGTGTCGACGCCGTACGCGGAGTCGTGTAACGTCACTTAGAGAATTGATATTGCGATCCTATATATTTTTCGTGCTTGCTTTATCAAGTACGTCATACCATAGGACACTTGACACTATTCATAAGATAAAATCTTTTCTGAGTTATTTATGGTGATTCTGTATAGGTTACATGATTCGTGACATAGATATTACATATGCATTGCTATCATTATGACTCGCTGCATTAGTTAGAGGTCATGATCTTGCGTGTTATGGACATGAGACGTCGTACATTACACGTGTTGCTCATACTGATGGCCAGTCGCGCATGAGACACGCGTCCCTACATGAACTCACTCTGTGATGTGTAATGATACGTGTCAAGGCCTGGGGAGTCATACCAATAACTCCACAACTTTAGGTGGGTCTACTAGACACTAGGTCAGATACAAATCTTAACGTCAACGCCTTCGTTGACTGCACCCGAGTTTTCTCGGACGCGCACATTTATATAATATTAAAATAAATAAATATGTAACTAACAATAACTGAATTTAAACAGTATAACAAGGCAAGGTATACTTGCCTGGCAAGAGAGCTGCAAAATATAACGTCCAGATGTCAAATGCCAAAAGTCAGAAACTATGGTCTCAGAATAAATATCTCCGGATGCTGAAATAAACATCACTAACAGTCTCAGAAAATATCAAATACCTAAAAATGTCTGTCCTTAAGTCCAATTTGGACACATGGGCAAAAATGACAGTTTTTGGTCAAAGTGGGGTCCACATGTGGGCCGCTTTGCACCAAAAAATGTGTCAGGATCAAAGGTCTCCAAATTTGCCAAACTTAGTGTCAACAAGTCCAGAACGTCGATACGAACCCAACGGAATATCCAGAACTGGATTTCGATGTGCCGATCACAAAATCGTCCGTCAAGTAGAGCTTGTAGGGCCCACGATACGGGATTTTGTCAATGTTCTCAGAATTGAACCAAACTTGGATCACAGCACCAGCGTATTGCTACGAGTCCGATGGCGCAAGTTTTGTTTCGATCCGACGTGTTTACACAAAGTTACAGCGTATTCCAGAACAGGCAGATACGGGACGTTGTCGGCGGATACGCGTTGATTCCGGTGTGCACGCACATCCAAATCAACTTCTGCGAAATCTCGCACGTCCATATCAACGGCGCGCACGTTTCGGTAAAAACCGCGTGCGACTAAGTCGTCCCGTTTGGCGGGGCGTACTCAGTTTCGGGTGAAAATGAGGTATTATTTTTCCTGTATTTGGATCGCGGTTCGCGATCGCCACAGGACGCGATGCACCGAGCGGGCTGCACGGGCATCGAGAGGGTTACACAGCCTATGTGTCACAATTGACAGAATAAAAAACAGAACAACGAGGAGAGAGAACGGGATACCTGAATAGGGCTCCGTAGAATAAATTTTCTCGTGTCCGGGGCACGGTGTTGTGTCCTGATTTGAATCTGTTTTGTCTGGTTGCTGTGTCCGGCTGCTGTGTCCGGTCTGAGTCCAGTGGAGACTCGCCGGGGCTTCGCCGTGGCGGCTCAGGGCATCGTCGGAGGAGGATAGGTGGTGGTCTCTGGCCATGGGGGGGTGGTTCACGGTGGTGATGATGATGGTGAAGAGGAGGAGGCTGACAGGAGGTCGTCGGGTTCAGGGTGGACTCGACGGAGGAAGGGAGAGGACAGGGGGTTGAAGACGAGGGGGTCTCGAGCAGGGAGGACTGGGCTCCGGTCGGCGGTTGGGGGCTGCGGGGTCGAGCCGGGGTGGCTGTGCACAGGGGGTCGGGTGGCGCGGAGCTCGAGGAGTGGAGTCGATTGATGATGGCCAGGTGGTGATGGCGGTCCGGCGGTGGAGGGAAGAGGGCGGAGGAGGTAGAGGGGGTGGTGTCGGTGGTGGTGGCTCTGTGGATGGCAGCGGGGGTGGAGAAGAGGAGACGAGGTCGAGGGGAAGAGAGTGGCGTGGTGGTCGTGATGGGTTGGTGGTGGTGGCGAGTGGCGGAGGAGGTGGAGGAGGTCGAGGCCGGCCAGGGGGGGGGGTTGACTCGCCGCGGGGAGGCGGAGGTTGGGGGGGGGTCCAGTCGAGAGGGGAAGAGGGGAGTCGATGGTGGTGATGATGATGGTGGTGGTGGCGAGTGGCGGAGGAGGAGAAGGAGGTCGGGAAGGGCGGGCGGAGCTCACCGGCGGGGGTCGGCTCGCCCGGGGGTGGGAGACGGAGCTGCTCCGACGGCGGCGGGGGGGGGGGGGTAGCTGACGGCTAGGGTTAGGGTTAGGGTTTTTGGGTTTTCTTTTTATAGAAATTAATTTTTAGGGGTAAATAGGTAATTTTACAATTAGGATATTTACTGGATATTTTCAGGTGGGTCCCGCTTCCAAATGGACGGTGCAGGTTCACCGGCCAATAGGAGGCTGACACCTCACAGGGAAATTTGCAAAAAAGTCCCTGTAATTTCATAAATTGCATAAAGGTCCTATTTTTGGAAAATTGCACAATTACGAAATTGTCTGAAAAAAACACCCGATTCCTGAAAATGCTAAAATGTACAGGAATGAGGGGAATTGCTGTGTGAGGGTCCTGAGGGGGGTGGGGGTGAGCCTGGGCAGGGGCAGGGCCTGGTTTCTGGGTGATACGGGTCACCGTATTTATTAATTAATAAATACTGCGCACGGTGTTCTCTAATTATTTAGAGGCAGGTAGGGTCATAATTTTAGTACGGTGTCAAAATACTAAATGTAGTATACTCAGTGTAGAATATTAACGTATTTTTATTTGGACAAAACAGGTGCAGGTTGGGCCTCAAATCTCTATTGGAACAGAGATGGGTACAGATCTGGGAATTTAAATACGTACGTTTGTAACGATATTTGTGCGTCTAAAATGAGGCACAAAACAGAGTATCTGGGAGTTGCACAAGGTTCAAAAAAATAGACTAGCAGGTCTATGAGAGGTATGTGAACTTTGTTCGGGGATAACAGTCAAGGTAAAGCTCCAAATAATTCGGTGATGGACAGGTGCACATATCAATAGGATATGTAAGCAAAATAAATTAAAATATTGCAATAAATCCTAAATTGCTAAAATTAATCCTAAAAATGCTGAAATCTGGTCGAGGGGGTTTACACCGTGGTCGAGGGCTGCTGGTGGTTCTGGGCGAAGACTTCGCCGGAGAGCTGGGTCGGCGGGGGAGTCGGGCTCGCGGAGGCGCCGGAGTGCGGTGGGGATACCGGGGTGGTTGTGGGCTGAGGGCCGTGGTGGAGGTGATCGGTGATGGTGGAAATGGCGGGGTTTTATAGGGTTGCAGCAGGGAGAGGAGAGGCCGGCCGTTGGCGGGGAAGGTGTAACGGTCGCGGGGGCGGGGGCGTAACCGCCGGCGAGGGGAGTAACGGCCGGCGGAGGGGGGAAACGGTCGGGTTTTATAGGTTTTTTTTCCCATTTACTTTAGCAGTAATTAGCGGGTCGGGTTAGCGGGTTTTGGGTTAGCGGTCGGGTTCAGATCCGACCCGCTAGGGGTTGGTTTGGTTCAGGATTCTTGGTTCGGTCCGGTTCGGTTTAATAAACCGGTTGGGTTCGGCTCGGTTTGTTTTGGTTTATTTAAAAATATGTTTTTGGGTCTTTAAAAATAGTTCTGGGGTCCAATAAATTTCAGAAAAATTGCAGTAAGTATAATATTTATTTTATACCCAAAAATATTATTTTCATAATATTTTAATATTTAATTAAAATCATAAAAATTAATTAATACCAAAAAATATTTATTTAATTAGTTAAAAAATTTCAGAAAAATTCTGAAAATTTATTTTTAAATTCTGAAAAATTTGGGGGTTTACACTGTTAGTTCCATTTCCCTAGCTTAAGCCTAGTATGATGAACTTGTTAGTAATTGATATCCAAATTTTTCTAAGCTGTAGTTTTCCTTGCTCTAACCAGATTCCTTTACTCTTGAAATACTTATCTCTCATTGCCTAGGAAAATATTTTTATTCCTTCCCTATGTGTTCTGTTTAACCCTCACCCTTCGATTTCTCCTTGATCATGATTCTTTATTCTTTGTGGCGTGCTTCCTGTCACGCCCCAGTCCCAAAATACCGAGGGACTGGACACGTGGCAATGGCCAGCAGCATACACCGATGGACAAACCCAATTTAATGGATCCATCGGGCATACTTAAGCTGTATTACATCAGTCAGGGTTTTACTATTCTCATCCACAGATATAAGATAGCAACATCAGCAAAGAAATATAATCGACCAGTCCAAGTAAATAAAATCGGGGAACAACCCGATATTAGTCTGTTACAATGTTCTCATAAACAGGAATTAAAAATGTTTAATTAAACAGGAAATATAGACTATTTGTCATAACGACTGAGCATGGCGAAGCAATTGTTCAGGAGAAGTCCTCAGCGATCACCTCGTCCTCAGGTTCTGGTACTGTTCTGAGAAGTGCACCTGTTCTGTATACCTCTGGATAAACTTCGTCTGCATGTCCTGGGGACATAATCCGGATCCAGGTCCTCAGGGGACATAGCAAGGTACAGAAAACACAAGCCAAAATAAATGCAGTAAAATAAATAAGAGAACAATAGGGTCAACTATATAACCTTCTATGTGTTATGCAAGTTGAGAGCATCACTAAAACTTAGGCTGATACCACTACAAGCTCTGTGTCGGGGAGCCGGTAGCAGTTATACTATGAATTTTACTATGTGTTTACTATGAATTTATATATATATAATCAGCCTGTAGCCTGTGTGTCTCTCCCCACCCAATATAATCATACATATCATGTCCACGATGCCTCATGTCCACGTCACGTACGATCATATCTAATGCAGTAAGTCATACTATGTCTATGAACATAAGGTCTAGGAATGTAATATCTAAGTCATAAATCCTGGAACCTACACAGAATCACCTTGAATATTTCAGAAAGATTCTGTCTCATGCTCTGTGTCAAGTGTCCTGGGTAATAAGTACTTGATAGGGCAAGTACAAGAATATAAATGTCACGATATCCATCTCTAAATGACATTGCCCAACCCCGCGTACGGTGTTGGCACCCGACTATGATCGGACGCTAAGCAAGTCACACGGCCCTAGGGTTGAGCATTTACAACAATCACCATAAAATAAATCCATAGAAAATGAATCATTAAACTGTATTTATGGCAAGGTACACTTGCCTGGGTTTTCAGCTCCAAGTGTAGCTCTGGCAATAGCTGGATTTGCAGGCAGTACTCCGGCTGCTGAAACAAATATCACCATCAGGTCCAGAAAATATTAATCAGCTAGGAATGCCTGTCCTTGAGTCCAATTTGGAGACAAGGGCAAAAACGTCATTTTCGGGTCAAGGCGGGGTCCAAATGTGGGCCGCTTTGCACCGAAAAACGCGTCAGGATCAAAGGTCTCAAAAATAGTCCAACTTAGTGTCAATAAGTCAGGAACGATGATACGAACCCAATGGAACTTTCGGAATTGGATTCCGATGAGCCGTTCTCAAAATCGCCCGTCGGGTGGAGCCTGTGGGGCCCACGACACGCGATTTTGTCAACGTTCTCAGAATCAAACCAAACTTGACTCATAGGACCAACGTATTGCTACGAGTCCGATGGCGCAAGTTTCGTCTCGATCCGACGTGTGCACACTAAGTTACAGCAAATTACAGAAAAATCAAATACGGGGCGATGTCCGCGGATACGCACTGATTCCGGTGTGCACGCACATCCGAATCAGCTTCTGCGAAATCCCGCACGTCTGTATCAACGATGCGCACGTATCTGTGAAGACCGTACGCGACCAAGTCATCCCGTTTGGCGGGGCATACTCGATACCGGGGTGAAACAGGGTCTGGTTTTTCCTTTTTTGGATCGCGGTGTGCGATCACCTCAGGACGCGATGCCCCGAGCGGTTTGTCCGGGCACCGAGAGGGTCATACAGGCTTCGCGATACAATTTACGGAATCGAATTCCGAGCTACGAGCAAAAAGTTACGGATACCTGAAGTGGACCTGAAAACCAAGTTTGAATCGTGTCCGACACGCGATTCACTGTAATTAGGGTTTACTGTTTAGGGTTCCTGTGTCCGCTGCCACATGTCCGTGTCCTCTGTGTCTAGGCTCGCTGGGGTGCCGCTGGGGTAGGGTGGCGCTGCGGCCGGAGGCGAGCCGGAGGGTGGCGTCTCAGCCGGAGCTCGCTGGCGGAGGCGGCGACCGGGTACTGCTGGGAACGGCTCGGCGAGGCTGCGACCTAGGGTTCTCGAGGAGCAGCGAGGGGGAGGAAGGAGGAGGAGATATGGGAGATCGACGGCGGTGGTTCTGGACAGGGTCGGCGAGAGGAGGCTGAGGGAGATCCAGGGCGGCCGGGTGCTGGTGGAGGTGGGCTTCTGCGGTGAGGCGACGGCCTGCGGGTGGAGCTCGGCTGAGCTCAGCTAGCGAGGCTCGAGGGAGGGAGGCCCAGGGAGGAGACGGGGCTGGGCGAGGGCGACCGAGGGCGAGGCGCTGCAGGGTGGCGCTGGAGACGAGGGCGGTGGCGGAGGGAGAAGAAGGAAGAGGGGAAGGTCGGAGGGAGGTGGCCGGCGTGGAGAGAGTGGCCGGCGACGACGGCGAAGCTAGGGCAGGGTCAGAGGACGGGCGGAGAAAACAGCGGGAAGGGGCTTAGGGTTCCAGGCGGTTATATAGAGAGAGAGGGAAGGGAAACAGCCGTCCGGTGAGGGAGGCGACGAGACGGCGACGGCGGGCATTGAAGGGGCGGCCGGTGGGAAGAGGAACCGGAGCGGCGCGGCGGAGGAGTCGGCCGGCCGCTCGTCGGTTACGGGATGGAACGTTTGGGGAGGAGAAGAGTTGCGGGCCGGGTCGGGTTCGGGTCTAGCGGGTCGGGTCTAACCCGGATCCGACCCGCTAAGGCTTGGGCCCGGTTCAACTAGACCGGGTCCGGTTCAGCAGTGGGTTGGGTTGGTTCATTGTGGTTTATTTCAAATAAACCGGGTTAATTTCTGGGTTTATTTTGATTTAATTATAAATTAGTATTTAGGGCTTTAAAAATCCATCCGGGATCCAATAAATTCCCAGAAAATTATCATATATCTAGTTTTTCATTTTACACTATAAAATATTATTTTCATAATATTTTAGTATTATTTAATAACATTTAAAAAAATTTTAATATTTAAAACACCTGAATTTAATTACAGAAAAATCCAAGAAAATTCCAGAAAATTCAGAAAAATCCAAATTTATAAATTTTGAAAATCAGGGGGATTACACTTCCAACATGTCTTACAACTGCGTCATCTCTTCTGACCGGTTATATTTTGATTTCTTAGTTGCGATGACGCAATTCTTTTAAGGAGGGTAGATTGTAAACACCCGGATTTTTTAGAAATTAAAATATGAATTTATGGATTTTTTCTGTAATTTTTAACTAATTAAAATAAATGTTTTCAGAAAATAATTTTTTTGAGGATTTAATAAAATAATAAAATATTATCTAAAAAAATTTGTTTTGGGTGTAAAATAAATAATTAACATAGTGTAATTTTTCTGAAATTTATTGGACCCAAAAACTATTTTTAAAGAGCTAAAAACAGTATTTTTAATTAAATCAACCTAAACCGAACCAAACCGAACCAACCAAAACTCAACTGAACCGACCCAACCCTAACGGGTCGGATCTGGATCCGAACCCGCTAACCCGTACCCGCTAAAACCCGACCTGATTACACATGCTACAGTAACCATTAAAGCCGACCGTTCCCCCGACTTCTCCTCCGCAGTTTCACCCGCCGCCGCCGACTGTCCATCTCCCCACCGGCCGCGCCCCTAACCCTTCTCCTCCCCGCCGTCGTCCTGACCTCTTCCCTCCCTGAAACGACCAACGGCCCCCCTATATAAACCCTTATCCCCACCGCTATCACCACCACGGCCACCCCCTTCATCCACCACCGCCACCCGAGCTCCCTGGTCACCGCCGCTCCAGCCCCGGCGTCGCCGAGCTCCCTCCGACGATCCAGCCGCAACATGCCGACGACCCGTCACCGCAGTAACTCGTCATCGAGGAGCACCGCCACCCCGCAGTCGCCGCGCCGCGCCGTCCCATGCACGCGCAATTTTAGTCGATTCCGACTCCTTGTTCCGGTGAGTTTTTCTCTCTCCTCGTCTCGTCATTTTTTAAACGGTTTATTGTGACACGTTCGCTGTGTAACCCTCTCGAATCCCGTCCCATTAGACTGGGGTATCGTGTCCTGTGTCGATCACAAACTGCGACACAAAAAAAGGAAAATATATCCCAATTTTGGATTTCGGAAACTGTTCCGAACTCATAAATTCACGACCGTTTTACGTCCAACCTGTTAAATAATTCTAAAATCCACTTGAACAGTAAATTAGATAATATAACCGAGTTTTAAACCCTATAATTAGTTTATTTTATTGTAATTTATGTTTTATTCGCGGGTGAAATCGACCAAAATCTTGGTTAATAAAACCCGAATTCTCCCGAAACTGGGTGCGTCCCGCTAAACGAGATGACTTCGTCGTGTGCGAAGTTTACCGAAAAGTGCGCATCGTTAATATGGACGTGTGAGATTTCGCAGAAGTTGATTTGGATGTGTGTGCACACCGGAATCAACGCGTATCCGTCAAAATTATCCCCTATAGGGCATGTTCTAAAACTCGTTGTAACTTCGTGTGTGCTTGTCGTTTCGCAAAGAAACTTGCGCCATCGGATTCTTAGCATTATGTTGGTCCCGTGACCCAAGTTTGGTTCGATTCTGAGAACATTGACGAAATTTCGTATCGTGGGCCCCACGACTCCACTTGACGGGCAATTTTGTGATCGGCTCATCGAAATTCAGTTCTGGATATTCCTTTGGGTTCGTATCGTCGTTCTGGACTTGTAGATACTAAGTTTGACGAATTTGGAGAACTTTATCTCTGGCACGTTTTTCGGTGCGAAGTGGGCCACATGTGGACCCCGCTTTGACCAGAAACTGTCAATTTTTCCCCTGTGTTCAAATTGGACTTTTGGGTAGACAATCCTAGCTATTTCATATCTTCTTAGAATGATGTTAGTGTTTATTTCAGCATCCGGATGAGTACCTGAAGATTCTGCTGTTACCGGAGCAATTAGAGGAATTCAAACCCCAGACAAGTGTACATTGTCAAACTTGCAGTACTTGCTTTATATTATTCTCTTGATTTATTCATATGATGTATCTATTCAACCTAGGACCGTGTGACGTTGCTTAGTGTCCGAATAATATTCGGGTGTCGACGCCGTACGCGGAGTCATGTAACGTCACTTAGAGAATTGATATTACGATCCTATATATTTTTCGTGCTTGCTTTATCAAGTACGTCATACCATATGACACTTGACACTATTCATGAGACATAATCTTTTCTGAGTTATTCATGATGATTCTGTATAGGTTACAGGATTCGTGACATAGATATTACATATGCATAGCTATCATTATGACTCGCTGCATTAGTTAGAGGTCATGATCTTGCGTGTTATGGACACGAGATGCCGATTTACGGTTTACGGTTTTTGATCGAAACCAAAATATGAAATCGAATAAAAAATGTGAGTATTTTCAAAACCGAAACTAAATCGACTCTTTTCAAGCTGACTTGACTCTCTTATTCTGTTTGGTTCAACTCGATTAAGTTCTTGGTCCAAAACCGAATAATGCTCACCCTTACTCTTATATGCTCTCAAAAGATCTGGTTGACTAGCTCTTTTAAACCACTTTACTTTTCGTACACAACGCTCCCACTAAAGCTGAACATTCATCTTCGAACAGAAAGTCCAGTGTAAACATAATCTAGAACGACTTAGGTAACTAAGAAAAAAAACACGGATCTGATCGAAGAAGTAATGTCCTTTTTTAACACACTCATGGTTTATTTCTCTTCGTACATCTTTGTTATATCTATGTTTTACTTTTACTAGTAAATTTACGTGCGTTGTACGTTAATTTTTTATTTATTTATGATATTATTAAAAAATAATTTAAATATATTTGAATTATGATTTGTTATATACATATTTATATTTAAATTAAGACTTGTAATGATTTAGTTATATTTTAAGTTTAATTTGTTATGGATATATGTGAATCAAAGAGAGGGTGTTCGGTTATACGGAGGAGAAAAAGATAAAGTTTAAAATTATAATCTTCCATATTTTTATTAAATGGTTGAGGATTTATAAACGACTTGGAAGGCTCATTTCTAAGCTGTTTTTGAGCCACATTATAATAGTAGATATTTAAGCTAACCTATTATTTATATTTCTTGCTTGCTTATTTAAGAAACATTTTCAACATATGTAAATTGATATATATGTTTTTTTTCGCTATACTATAATAAGCATCAATATTGGACACCCTCTTGTATAAATGGTTGTTTTACATTTTTGGAAAATCAATAATAATAAAATATCTTTAATTATGGTTATTTTTAAAATCTTTTGTCACCTTCTATTTTTATGTGGATGGAATCGCATAAAGTGAAGAAAAAAATTAATCACCTTTCCATTGAGAAACGAAGTCTACAAATTCGACAATTAAGAATGGAATTGATAAAAAATAGTCAGATTTGTTAGTCATTTTCGATCAACTTACAAACACACATGCAAAAGAACTACAAATACAATTACACTGAGTGTTAATAAAAAACTGACATTGGAACGACATATGCATTTGTTTTTCTCTTTGTAGCCTTGCACAATAATGTTTGTTACCATGTTATTAAGAAAAGAGATTTTGAAGTTTTTTATGTTAGGGGTTTGTTACTTGCACATCCAACATTTGTACAGACCACCAAATTATTTGTTTATTTTGAACACGGAGTAATCTAATTTAAGGGATCATAAAGCAAATACGGAGCATTTCAAGTGTTAATATGCAATTTTACATGTAGCTTTAGAAGACAGTTCATCAGGACCGTACATCTGTTGGAATACCGAGACGTGGTGAAATCTCGTTGACTTTAGTTTACGAAGACATAGATAACATCAACGGACAGATCGAGCGTGTCTGAGCTACGTGGAGAAATATCAGCCGTCGCTTTCAGTAGGCAGATCTGGACAAGTGTCTCTGAATTATTTGACCAGTAACTGTCTTTCTAAATTCTATGTGGGGTCCACATATGGAGTGGAATTTTTGTTTTAATTTTAAGTACGTGTATATGGGATTAGATTTTTTGTTTTTGTTTTTAATTTAGTTGAGGATATACATACGACCTGGACGAATTATTTTTTAAATATTTTTAACCTTCATTATAATAGCATAGAATAGTATTTTAATGTAAAAGAACTATTATGATATTATTTAAAACAATAGATAAAAATTTAAATTATATTAAAATTGTCTAACTATGATTTGAATATTTTAGTTATATATATATATATATATATATATATATATATATATAATATATATAATGATGCTTCAAAACGGTTCAAAAGTGAGTTGTCTAAGCCGTATGTATATCAATTATTTAGTTAAAAATTTAATATTACGTAAAAAAATTATAAATTTTTTTAAAATTGTTATAAATAACACTAAAATGATTCAAACTAAGTCAAAAAAAAATACCTCTCATCTTAACCACATGAGTTAGAAGAGATGTTTGTTTATAATTAAATAATATTAAATAGTCAACTGTTTTCAAGACTCTTTATGAAAAGTAGAAATATATCAATAACTAATTATAATTAAAATATAATCAAATATATAACAAATTTTAATTAAAATATAATTATATATAATAAATCTTAATTTAAATATATTTAAATATTTAAAAAAAGTTATATTAATTTTATAAGAAAAATATTATTTTACGTGCAACACACGTGAATCTACTAGTATATGACTATTATAATACGGTTTAGAAACGACTAAAAAATAAGTTTAACTTCGGTTCTCTTCTGAACGGTTGAAAGAAAAATTAAAAAAACAATATATAACAAATCCTAAAATATATTTAAAGTTTAAATTATATTAAAATTAACAAAAATCTATTATCCAATTAAACACATATCCGAAATGAAAAATCAATTATAATAAAAATATATTCCAATCATATTTAAAATATTATAATATAATTTAGAATTTTATCCATTTTTTAAATTATATTATAAATTTGTTTAATACGCACAACGTAAATTTTTACGTGCAACGTACGTGAATTTACTAATAATGTATAATGAGAAAAATTTAGCTTCATCGTGAAACTTTTTTTCTCCTAATTTACCCTTGCATCTATGTACTAATTTAAATTACTTATGAGAGTAAAAAGGACAACAAGATAATAAGAAAGTTGTTCTTTGCTATTTCCAAATAGTCTTTAAATAATATATAATTAATATAATGACACTAATATAATAATAAATTTAGAATAATTAATGTAGTTATTTTTTAGTCTTTCTAAGTAGTTTAAATAAATACTAGTAAATTCAGATGCATTGCGAGTAAAATAAAAGTTTGTAGTGGAAGAAAAGAGAGTTTATTTTGTTTGCCGTATTTTTTTTTAATAAATGTGAAAGATTTACAAACATCTTAGACAACTCAATTTTTAGTCGTTTCCAAGCTCATTATAAAATTAGAGATTAGAATAATTACAACAACTATCTTTTAGTCTTGCTAATAATGATATATATATATATATATAATATATTATATATTATATATATATATATATAT
>JAYESA010000018.1:1605784-1698565 GCA_036927795.1 Iris macrosiphon | reverse complement strand
CTCCTCCTCTCCTCCTCCTCCTACTCCCTACCGTGCTTCCTCCTCCTCCTCCTCCCCCGCGCCTCCGGCCTCCTCCTCCTCTTCTCGCGCCCGCCGACCTCCTCCCCACGCCCCCTCCCGACCACTCCCCTCCTCCCTCGCGCCTCACTCCCTCTCCTCCCCGAAGCCCCCTTCCTCTCCGCGTTTCACCCCCCTTCTCCCCGCGCCCGGCCACCTCGCGCCTCTTCTCCTTCCGCGCCTCCCCCTCCTCCCTCGTGTCGCTGCTGTGCCGCCGCAGGTGCCGAGTGCGGGGAGGAGGAGGAGGGTTAGGGGGAGGGGGGAGGTTATGTGATGGAGGGAGAGGGTTTAGGATTATGATTAGGATTATGATTAGGATTATGGAGGGGGATATTAGTCATTTCGCGTCGAATTTGACGTCCGTTAACGGCAGAAAATTAAATAGGTGCAAAATTACAAAATATAAAATGCAAAGTTTTTTTTAATCCAGGAATCTTTAATTTGCAAAAAACGCAAACCTAAGGATAATTTTTTTTGTACTTTATCCCACGTTAACCACTTGAGTTAGAGGTGCTTTGTTTTAAACTTATAATTAATTAGATTATATTTTAAATTATACTTTGTTATGAATATATTTCTACTTTTCATAAAAAAAATTCAAAACGGTTAGCCGTCTAAACGTGTATCTTAAATTAAAAATAAAAAAATAAACTCATTGTTTAAACTACGTAATATTATCTAATTATAAACAAACATCTCTTCTAACTCATGTGGTTAAGGTGAGAGATATTCTCCTTAGTTGATTCGAATATTTTTATTTTTATTTTAAGAAATGAAAAAAAATTAAAATTTTTAAAAATAGTTAGTTGAGGATTTAGGTATGCAAGTCATATATATATATATATATATATATTATATATTCTTTTAAACTTTTATTTTTTAATGTCTCGTACTAGTATACCAGACAATTTGATTTGTTTGAATGAAATTATAATTTTTATCAGATTTACAAAAAGTAAAAAATAAATAGGCCAACAATTTTTCTTTTGCCAACTCGCACACAAATACACTAAACTTACCCCAAATTATTTTGATAGCAATATTTTGGACTTCAATATTTACATTGTTAAGCTATTATGGTATACTGTCGTGTTTAACAATTGTGAGCAAATCAAATAGCTGATTAAAAACTATCCTACCTCCTGAACTAAAAATTAAAGGATAAAATTTACAAAATCCACATCAAGTTTCATGTTATAAGAAAAGAAAAGAAAAGAAATTGTCATAGAATGCAAAGTTAGGAACCCGCGTCATGTTGATATACTCGACACAGAATCACTCCGAGATAGCTTCAATGTTGTTGTGTCGGTATCATGTGTCATTGCAACATAGACCGGAAAAAGAGTCCATGATTAATCAATCACCTTATCTTAGGTGGAAAACTAATCTTATCCTCCTCTCATTCCATTGGAACACAGGACTCCACATCATCCTTAGTTATCACCCCCCCCCCCCCCCCCCCCCCCCCCCCCCCCCCCCCCCCCCCCCCCCCCCCCCCCCCCCCTCTCTCTCTCTCTCTCCTTCTTTCCCTCCAGCTCCAGGCCAGCCACACCACCTTCAACTAATCAATCAAAACTCCATCCCCCCAAAAATGGCTGCCACCACTGCTGCTGCAGCAGCAGCCGGCTCATGCTTCTCGGGCACCATCGCTCGCCGCACGGTCCGCAACAAGCTCGCCTTCCCCGCACAGAAAGTCTCCTGCCTCCGTCTGCCGATTCGCGTTGCGGACAATCCGCTTGTAAGCCAATGCGGTGCAGAGGAGGAGACCGCGACGGCTGCCGAAGGTCTCAGCTGCGGTGGCTCAGGAGGAGGAGTCCGCTGCCGCTGCTGCTGCTGATGCTGCCGTCGAAGAGGAGGAGGCAGCGGCGGCGGCGGAAGGAGGAGGAGGAGGAGGAGGAGAAGAGGTTGCGGTAGTCTCCCAGAACACCAAGCTTTACTTTGGCAACCTTCCTTACAATTGCGACAGCGCGCAGCTGGCTGGCATCATTCAAGAGTACGCGAGCCCAGAGATGGTAGAGGTAACATTTTCGATCATGACTCAGGCTCCTCCGCACTGCAATGTAATTGTAATTGTGATGGAATCGAATGAAAGAAAAACATTTTTTTTCATTCGATTCGATTCGCGATTCGATTCCATTCCATTCCATTCCATTCCATTACGATTAGGACGAACCAAGCAGATCCTTAATGCTTGTAAAAGAAATCTGCTTAAAATGCGTGTCAAAATTACCTCGTACCATGCATTGTACCAAAACTCGAGCAGATCTCTATATAACAAAACATGACATGGACACTGCTGTGAGACACGGATACAACATCTATTTTGGAGTGTCAGTGTCCGTGTGTTCTCATCAGGTCCTCTACGAGAGGGACACCGGAAGGAGCAGGGGATTCGCTTTCGTAACAATGAGCTCGGTCGAAGACTGACGAAACGAGGTGATCAGGAGCCTCGACGGAAGTGTAAGGGCTTCATCCATCCATCGATGCAACTTGGAATCCAAGTTCATTATTCAGAATAATAATCTTGACTTTAATTCATCTTCCATCTTGTTTCAGCAATACGGTGGTAGGACGCTGAGGGTGAACTTCTCGGACAAGCCGAAGCCGAAGGAGCCCCTGTACCCGGAAAGCGACTACAAGCTCTTCGTGGGCAACCTGTCGTGGTCGGTGACGTCGGAGAGCCTCACCGAGCTGTTCCAGGGGTACGGCAACGTGGTCGGAGCTCGCGTCCTCTACGACGGGGACACGGGCCGCTCCCGCGGCTACGGCTTCGTGTGCTACTCGGACCAAGCACGGAGATGGATGCTGCCATTGAATCCCTCAATGGCGCGGTACGTACCTATATATATATATATACATAATCTCTCCCCTTTTCCTTCCTCGTGTTCATGTTTGATTCATAGCTGTCATAATTCTTTTGCAGGAACTGCAAGGCCGAGCCATGCGGATTAGCTTGGCTCTGGGCAAGAAATCATAGGAAGGAGAAACAAAATCGCACGTGCGCGCATGGCTCTAGCTCGGATCGACTGGCGGAGTTGGACACCGTTTCTTCTTCAATCATGCATCACATTAATTCCTTATGTATTTATTTCCTCGCAATTAAAAGCTGTATACGTAGTGTTTTAACTTAACATTGCATCACACATAATTAATTAGTCCCCAGGATCATTACTGCATGCTATGATCGATTGCTACTTATAAAACTATATATCAAGAACGTTCTTGTTTGGGTTTTTCAATCAAATTCTTTAGAATTAGCCGTAGAATCTTCGTAAAAAACAACAGAAATTGCAGAAGAATACAAATAAGAAGGACTTTTCCGTGAAAATCCAAATTTATATTAAGAAAGGAAAAGAAATGAAACGAAACGAATTAAACCTTACTAACCAGTATAAAATGGCAGAGCAAATGGACTAAGAAGAGACTGATCGATCTATATTTGTTGTAAAATGAACTTCCTAGTGCATTTAGTATTTAGGAAGAAAGTTCTTCTTGCAATGCAAACAGAAGTAATTTGTGCGCAACATATTTCCAATGTACGTAGATTTCCTGCAAGGGGTTCCTACCAGGAAAGGAGGTTTTGTGGCAATTATGGGATCGAGGCTTTACATTTTTCTTTTGTAGTTAGGCAACACTTGTCGTCGTCAAATGCCTACCACGCTTACATATTTTCCAAGGGCTAATTAGAGTTTCGACCCTGGATTCATATAGAAATTCAACTAAAACAATTTCATGGACCAATTTATTGATGTGGGCTAGAATTTCAAATCTAATGTGGAGAACACTCCGTTACGTAATGTGAAGAACGTTATTCGTGTGTCGGAGAAGTTCGGAAAGTCGATGACGACGAAGGTGGCTTGATTTGAGCACGTAGCATACCCATATATAACAGAGCCGCATTAGTACCCAAAGCGGGTGGTACACTGGTGATCAGGACCGATCCGGAGATTTATAGGGCCCTATTCAAAAACTGAAAATACGACTCTATTTTTCATAAACATAATTTTTTTTTGCCGATATCATAAATTAATATACAAATTTAAAATTAAATTTTTTTTTTTAAAATAACGCATGTATATAAGTAAAAATTAATAAGAGAACATCGATTAACCTCCATGAATGATAAGAATTGTACTGATCGAACGACTATAAGGTCTAAATATTACAAAAAATACTACTCAAATTTGTAAAATCTCCATTTATCTTTCTCGCGTCTCCAAGACCAACACTTTCTAGCAATTATATGAGTGCAAACCTGAAAAGAGAGAGATAAATTAGTAAAATCAAAATATAATAGATGCGAAAAACAAATGGAAGTCAAAAGAGAAGAAACAAAATCAGTATATAATTTAATGTACTTACCATCAAAAGGAATGAATTAAGCATTGACTAGCAAAAGTAACGAACACCAAGAATAAAATGTTTTTCTTGCATTTTTAGCTGCAAAATCATTAACTTTATCAAGAAAATCATTCTCAATATATAATAAGGTTAATCAATTCAAAAATAATAATCTTAATATATAAGAGATGTTACGTAAAAATATATCGTACAAAACCATCCATAAAAATATAAAGAACGAATGGATATAGCGAACACATAACTGTAAATACATAAAATAATAAAATAAAAAGTAATGATATTAATCATCAATAGTTAAAAAAAGTGTTAATTTTTAATAATATTTTATTCTCGTACTATATTGTGGTTTCTTTAGGTTTACTATTAACCATTACAAAACAAAAACTAAAGTGCAAGCATAAGAAGCAATTATATCAATAATCAACTATTAAAAACTATTAGATTTAGTAGCACATTTTTATTCTACACTCCTTTAATAATTATTTTTTAAACAAAAAATTAACCAAAATAAAATAAAATAAAATAAATCAAGCTAACAGAGTTTTCGAACCTGAGACTAAGGGAACACACACAATCAACAGGCTACAGTCCCCCATTCTTACAAATTGAGCTAACTTTGATTGTTGTTTAAAAAACATTACATATATTATTATACTCTTAACTTCTCTATACTTAAATACCTAAGCTTAAATAGGAAAAAGTAAGGGCCCTCTCCATTAGAGGGCTCTGTTCCGTCGCACCAGTTGCACTGGTTCAGGACCAGTTCTGACTAGTGATACATGCTTTTGTTCCAGAACCTGGGGGCTACATTATGTGATTAAGTACCCATTTAACGGTACACCGGTGATATACTAGATCGGGGGCTAGAGGCTCTATTTTGGTATTTTATCAACATCGTTGGATCTAAATCGATAGTCTAGGTTATTTCGGGAGTATGGTGGTTTAAATAAGAGTTTTCTAACACTAATCCATATGTATAACAATCTAAGGAGAGTTTTATCAAAGGTGTAATTTTTCAACCAAGAGGAAGAGATATTTGGAGGATTTGGGATTAATTGGAAGAGAAACTTCTTCAAGGAGTGCTGCATTTGCTTCTTTCTCGTTCTTTCGTCTCCGGTAATCCTTTTAGTTCTTCTTGTAATCTCCTTGAATATTTTGGTGATCCGTGTAAGAACGGTGTAGGAGTTGTAAAGAAGTCAGTGTAATTTTTTTATTCAATTAGTGGAGGCATTTCCTGTTGGGCTCCGATTGTCACATAATTTTTCTCATCGAAGTTTTTCACGAAAAGATCGACCGTGTTTGTCTTGTGCTCGATGTTTGGTTTTCTTTTTGAATCGTGTATGGGTTGTGTCTTCACTTCGGTCCTCGATCAGTTTCTTCTGATTTGGAGAACAATATTTTCACGTTCGTTCCAATACCATATTTTATACGTAGACATAAAGACAAACTCTATCGATGACTATAAATATAAATAGAACTTTTGACATAAATCCCATTTGGGACAATTTGTTTTCCTTCTATGGAAAGGCTTTATTGTTGATTTTTTTTTTAAAAAAAAGGAAGGCCTAATCATGTTCACTGACTGTGGTTTAAACTTGTATTATTTTCTTCACTCACTGGCTAAAATCTTAGCATACATTATGAGTCAAATTATAAACAGCTTATATACAGAGACGAATGGTTGGCAATGTCAAGAAAGGGTTATTTTGAAATATATATAAAAGAGTTTGATCCAGAAAACATGAGTTTATAGCAACCTTTTCTCTTTATTCATCTTGGTTCGAAAATATATGAAGCCGAATGTTTTGAGAAATTAAAGATAAGATGGTGATTTGATGATAACGATTTGGTAACGACCTGAGTGTTGTCTGCTAACTAAGGTCGAGGAACCTTTCAGTATCATCACAGCAGTACTATTTGGATTTTTAAGTTATTCGTTTTGGAAAGATTAACAATTCGAATATGTTATTGGAATTTAATAATAATTCAGTAAGTAATTAAGATTAATGTGTCAGCTATGGTAATACCGTATCGATACTTTCTTTTTTTTGGTAATACCGTAATATTTAACTCATATGACACTTAAGAATGGTCTAGACTACGTTTGATAATTTGTAGCTCAAAATTCTATCATATCTACTTATTTTTTAGTAATTTAATACATTATTATAATTTTTAGATAAAAAATAACATATACGAAAACTTACACACCCTAAGCTGTGGCACTTATACGACCTAAAAATCTAGTCTTGTGCCTGTCTTTTAGAACATCGTTTATAACTAATCAATAATACCATATAATAAGAAAAGTTAAAATTAATCGTAATTTTTTTGTTTCAAAAAATATTCTGACAATAAGAGGGACTTTTGTTTGCTTTCCTAAATAGTAAAAATTAATCGACTGTTATTTGCTTTTTTTTTTCAAGTAGTAAAAGTTAAAAAAATATTATTTACTATTTTCAATTGATATGAAATACATGTAATATATGTGTACGATAAATATGTGAAATTATAAATGTGTTTTTAAACATGTTCCTTATAAAAGTCATATCCAACAACACTACAGAACTATTAATCCAAAAATAACTAAGGTAGAACAGTAGAAAACATACAATAATGCTAAGTTTACTACCAAATGGTTACAACCACCCTCCCAATCCCACTGCTATATGGGCCACCCTCCGGTTCTATTTTTCCTCCAATGAACGATCGCTATGTGACATTCTGATCACATGACGACCATTCGAACAGTTATCGAGTTTCACCTTTCTTTCTTTTCTTCAATGGACGATCATCACGTGGACGTCACGTAACGATTGTGAAAGAATTGTAGGCATTTGATTGTAATCCTAGCATAGTCCGAAAACATATCATCTAAAACATGGACCCACAGTGAGCTGGTTCACTATGCGGGCGTCGTACCGGTCAAATCGGCGGTCGAGTCACCGCCACCAGCCTCCATTATTCCAGGGATTGGGCGGTGACCACAACACACTCACAACATCCCACCTATAGATGCCACCAGAGATTGGTTAGAGCGAGAGGAAGCGAGCGAGTGTTTGGTGACTAAAGGAGGAGAAATTAGGTTTCTCTCTCTCTAAAAGTTCTCCAATGGCGACCGAAGGTCAGGCCATCAAATGCAAAGGTCAGCAATCGATCGCCGGATCTCTCCTTTTCTCGATGGAATTTTGCAGAAAAGCCCTCGTTTTGTTATAATTTTTTTTTTCTTGCAGCGGCGGTGGCGTGGGAGGCGAACAAGGAGCTATCGATAGAGGAGGTGGAGGTGGCGCCGCCGCAGGCCGGGGAGGTGAGGATAAAGATCCTCTTCACCGCACTCTGCCACACCGACGCCTACACCTGGAGCGGAAAGGTGAGAGGAGAAGGCAGCAGATCTATGTTCCGTGGACACGATGCACAAACACGACACGGATACTGTAGCATGTGTACATGACACGGACACGGCATCAGTCACGATTTGATCAAATTGGGATTTTTTAGGTTCGGTTGTAACAACCAAGGGTTTGATGAAATGTCGGCATTCGAAAGATTGTATTTTTGTGTGTGTCAGACACATGACACGACCAGGACACTCCGATATATGTACTTGTTGGCTATGCTGCACTGATTTGCACAACGCAATAAAGACACGGACACGTGCCTATTTTGGTCTGTCTTAATGTATTTCGAGTGTTCGGGATGTGTATGATATGTGTCTGACATGATACGGCCTAGATTCTTCGACTGTCCGTGCTTCTTAATGTGTCGGTGTCGCCGTGCCTGTATTGTATTGTTTTGCATTCTTGCCCATGCAGCACAGTATGGCCTGGCTTACAGGAGTGAATAATCAGCACATTGTAGCATGTTATTATGTTTAAAATTGTGCGCTTCAAACTCCAAGTAGACTTGCAAGAGTGAGCCTTTCAAGTTTCAACTGCACCAAGCGATGATCCATGCTGTCATTGGGACCGAGGATTTCCCTATATGGCAGTGGTTTGTTTACCTTACAAGAGTGGATTCTGTGTTTGGGAGATTAGTTAATCTTTTTATTATTGTTATAAATAACTATTATTAGGGCTATAAATAACATGTAATTCTATCAGAAAATTCAATATGGATCATTTGTGATCAGGAAGAAAGAAATTCATTATAAAATTTCCTCAAATTACTAAAATTTTGCCGACATATTCCACAAGGATAAGCAATAAAAAAATGCATTGCATTGTCATTTTCCTCCCAAAACTGACAAGTAGGCTGGCATTTTAAAAGAACAGTGGCAAGTATTTTGCTCTTCCTTGCGATAACGCTAAAGACATTATGGGATTCTTTGCATTGTTTGTCAGTTTCATATTGTTCGTGACACCTTATTCAGCATCACTTTGTCTACGTGTATACCTTTGATTTGTGAAAATGGTTTTATTGTGTGATTTGATGCTCATCCAAGTTTGTAATGTTGGGGGAGAACATAGTAATGATTTGATGAAGTGGCTGCATAACAGGAACTTAGAAGGATAGGGGAGATTATAATTTTATGTCTTGCATCAACTCCCGGAGCACATTTAACTTATCTCCTGCCAAATCTTTCATTTTACATTGTCAAGTTTTACTCTGTTTTTTCATTCATTGATTCAGTTATGTGTTATGGTGTTTCCGAACTCTCCCCCTGATTTAATTAACATTGAAATTGACTAGTGTCCGATGTAGTCTAATTTTTATGTTTATGCTCTTGCAGGATCCTGAGGGTCTCTTTCCTTGTATTCTTGGCCATGAAGCTGCTGGGTATACACTAGTTCCATCACATTGATGTTCTAGAACTGTAAAGTTGTTTTTATTATCATCAATTGCTTGATTTGGCATACCCATACAGGATTGTAGAGAGTGTTGGTGAGGGAGTAACTGATCTTCAACCTGGAGATCATGTCATACCATGTTACCAAGCTGAATGCAAAGAATGCAAGTTTTGCAAATCAGGAAAGACGAATCTCTGCGGTAAAGTTAGAGCAGCTACTGGTGTCGGTGTTATGATGAATGATCGTAAGAGTCGGTTCTCAGTTGGTGGAAAGCCAATCTATCATTTCATGGGAACATCAACATTTAGTCAATACACAGTTGTACATGATGTTAGTGTTGCAAAAATCGATCCAAAAGCCCCTCTGGAAAAGGTCTGCCTGCTTGGTTGTGGTGTTCCCACAGGTTAAAATCTTTACTTATATATACTGTTTGCATTTCTTCAGTTCGATTATGATGTTTGAGACTTTCTTTTCCTTGTTAACAATACATTCTTGCTTTATCTATTTGGCTACAGCTTTTCCATGTTACCTAAGTTGCATTTTTCTGCATTTTGAACTTGAAACAACGATGTTCAGCTTTTTTACCAAGAAACTTTCTGGTAGCAACTAAATGAAAACAATGATTGTTGTCTAGGAAGCAGACACTCCCAAAATTTGTACCGCATCATGTTGGATGCATGCCGGACACACCACGTACTCCCAAATACACTAGGACACCAAGATATGTGCGACATCAGTGGCCTTGTCCTTATGGTGTTGTGTCGTATCCATTTCCATGCAAGATAGCTTGTTCTGACGATGAAAAATCTATATTGACACCACAGTTTTGTCAAGATGGGAAGCCACATTTACAGAGGACATTTTCTAGTATCTTGCTGTCATATACTAAAATTTGAAGTCTTTTCCGCCTATCATTTAGCTAAAGTTACACCTTTATGTGATAACAAATGGACAAGGTTCCTTTCTCTGTCTTTTTAAATGTGAGTTGTATTAAATTTTCTCTTAAAAGCAACAGGTATATCAAATCAAAGATATGTTTCCTATAAATTCACAAAGTATATAAGTATAGTACGTTATTCAGAAGATTTCAATGACATTCTAAAAATTTGAAATTGTTATGAAATTTTTAGTAACTGTGTTAATCTTGATGGTACTGATATAAACTATTTCAAGAAATTTTGTGAATCAAATTCTATAAAATCGTATTGATATTTGCTTGGAGTTAGTCCTGATGTACAATCTGAGTATTGAGATGGTGGTTGCAATCATACTGATCTTGTAAAATAAATTAATGGCTATATATTTAAGTAATTATTTATTAACAATTGAAAATATAGAAATCTTCCTGAAGTACAAAATTTATAATTTTAAAAGCAATATGCAAAGAGAATATGGTAAAAGGTAAACTCCATTTCATATTACCTATTTCAATATTTTAGGCATATCGCTGGTTCACAGCTCTTTATAGATCGACTTGGGCTGTTGCTTAGGTGCTCATCTCTATCAATTAATCATCAATTCGGCTTCAGTAGGCACTCATTTTCTGCCGGTAAGTAGGGGAACTATCAGTCTACTATGGGGAATTTTAAATGCTAATCAGATGCCAAGCTATTGAAGAAGGCCAGGCAAGTTCAATGGAAGCCTATACGTGTTTAGGCAAGCTTTAGAAGGGTTACGAGCATTATTTACTATTACTGTATGAAGTTAAAGTGGTAAAGCGGTAGCAAAGCGACCAATACTGCATTTTGACCAGTCGGGACTAGTCGTTAAAAAACAGATCCTATTATTTTCAATATTAGTACTAATTTACATAATAATATCAAATGACTTCTCTCTCCCTATATAATTTATTCTCTTCCTCTACAACTTTACTCCCTCAATAATTTATTCTCTTCATGCTCATGTGTACATCCCATTCCCAACAACTTCTTTTATAGGGAGCACAACCGACCTTATCCAAGTATGTAGCACCGACTTTGTAAGCCGACTAAAAATCCATCCATTTATGAAACCTAGTTACGTGGATTCAAATATGACTCCTATTTTACTAAGACGACCTACCAAATACAACTCTTCATAAATTCCAATTCTATTCATAAATTAAGTAGGATTTGGATTATATTTCCAATAAAGTAGTGAAAAACTATGAATATTGCTTCATTAAATTTTCATTGGAAAACTACAACACGTTTGGAGACAAAAAAATAACTTACGAAAATAATTCTCAGTTGTCAAGGGGTACTTCCCTATAAAAAAGGGATTGATGTAATTAACCTAATATTATATTATCAACACCACGTCATCACAATGTTCAAGAGTCCCTAATCCTTTGATTTGACAATTTCCAATTATACTTAAAAACTTATACTATTCTACATAATAATATTGCGGTAAGAAGCGTTAAAAAAATCGGTTAAAAAGGTTAAAAGCGGTGACTAGTTGGTACTTTTTAAGGGCCGATTTTCTTACCGAATTTATGTGAAACATTAGGCGGTGTTATAACGCCTGCTGACTAGTCGGCAACTAGTCCCCTCTTTAACTGCATAGCTATTAGTACCATATATATTATAATTAATGACCTTGCTAAGAATTATTATTTGAATGAGACTATTGAGGAATTCGGATTGCTACTAAAAATGTTATAGCTCAAGGACCCTACGGAATGGGTTTTGAAGGGCCGGTATTATGAATCTGTACAATAACTCCACATATTGGCTCTCACTTGAGCTCGAAGAGAGAATACTAATAGGGGTGTTGGAAAACTGTATTACTTGTAGTGGCTATAGGTGTAAGAGTATTGGTATTGTTTCTCTTACGTGGTCTCTGCATCTGCTATCATGATTTTATTTTTTGTGGCATATAGACATTATGTTCATGGCGATGGATTTGAATGCTGGCTTTGTGTAGTGGCTACGCAGTAATTATCTCGAATTATTTTAATATAACACTGATGAACAATAGAAAGCAAAATTGAGATGTATGCATTATCATTACAGAGTCAACTTTTTGGATGGATTTGATAAGTTAACGCATAATCTGAATCTTGAGTTTATTCTTTCATAGCTATGCCAATCTAAATTTATAGTGAGATCCATTACCTTCAAAATATGCCTAACTTATTTGCTTACTGTTCCTCTGAATTTTTTATTTAGGTCTTGGAGCGGTTTGGAATACTGCGAAGGTGGAAGCAGGTTCTATTGTTGCTGTTTTTGGTCTTGGAACTGTTGGACTTGCAGTAAGTTGGCCAATAGCAGTTATCTACGTGCTTTTGTGTTATGCCATCATTTCTGAACACAATTCTCAACTGAAACTCATCTTAATAGGTTGCAGAGGGGGCTAAAACTGCAGGCGCTTCTCGAATTATTGGCGTAGATATTGACAGCAAGAAGTTTGAAGTTGGTATGGTCTTAATTCTTCTGGAGAATGCATAGAATGTCTATGGTTTGTCATTTCTACATATATTTAACTTGTATTTTCTAGTCTAAAAAAAGATCTATCATGCAAGTTTATAGTTAGTATGTAGTGCATAACCAGATCAATCTGCTAGTCTCACACCTTTGAGCAATTTATTACCATCCCAACTTCGCCATACTAATTCTGGTAGTAAGAAGCCATAATATGGCCACTCCATTAATGTCTTTCTTCTTCTTTGCCCACTGTACTCCAGTGAAAGATACCTATTTTCTTATGGTATGGTATCATCTGAACAACCTTTCAAGAGTCTTATCAACTATTATGTAAACATTTTGCAGCAAAAAAGTTTGGAGTTACTGAATTTGTGAACCCCAAGGACTATGACAAACCGATCCAGCAAGTCCTCGTTGACCTTACTGATGGTGGTGTTGATTACAGCTTTGAATGCATTGGAAATGTGTCCGTCATGAGAGCGGCTCTAGAATGCTGCCATAAGGTAACGAGTGTTCCATGATATTCATGTTTGTAAGATCTCTCTCGTGAACAAATTTCTGATGGATGTTCACCTGATTATTGCTTTTGAAGATTTGCAATGAGCGGAACTAATCTTTACCACCTGCTACTGTGCCATCTTGTGTACTGCAGGGTTGGGGAACATCGGTTATTGTTGGTGTTGCAGCATCAGGTCAGGAGATCTCCACTCGTCCTTTTCAGCTTGTCACTGGGCGGGTTTGGAAGGGCACTGCCTTTGGTGGCTTCAAGAGCCGCTCTCAAGTGCCTTGGCTTGTTGAGAAGTACATGAAGAAGGTAAGACTATGCTATTACTTTCATTTCAATGGGGCTGTGTTTGGTTGCCCTAACATAATTGAGTGAAGTAATGCAATTGCATTTTAATTACTTCATGCTGGAATTCGGACCAAAATTAATTCAATTTATAAGATTGAAAAATTCCAAGTTTCTCCGGTTCTTTATATTCTTCCAACAAATAATGCTTGCTTTCTACTTATGTGCTAGTTTTTTTTTTTACTGGTGTTCTACAAAGTATGGTACTCTTGAGTACTGATGTAGTGATGAAATCTTACAGGAAATCAAAGTGGATGAGTACATAACTCACTCGCTGTCTCTGCCAGATATCAACAAGGCTTTCGACCTGATGCATGAAGGGGGATGCCTACGCTGCGTGCTAGAGATGCACACATAAATCCATCAATGCTTCATTTTGCTGATATGTGTATTTTCAACCAATGCCTTAGAGCTATGCAGTGCTTATAAACATAATAAAGTACGAGTCCGTAAAATTCTGATGGAAATCCCAATAACAATTTTGGGATTTTGTTCGTCACGAACCTTTAGTGGGAGTGGTTATCAGCTTCTAAAAAAATGTCATTTCTTATTGAGTCGTGCCACGGAGGCTCTCATCTTCGGGCTGTGATGGTTAAAACTAAGCTCTGCCAGAGCTCTCCAGCAAATAGCTCAATTGAAGTGAGTACTTAAAGAGATCCATGATCTCGTCTTGCTTGACTGCAGATGTAGAAGCATTTGATCAATAATATGGATGCTGCCTTTGCAGTCAAAACAACGAGCACGAATGTGAAGGACTTGTTAATCTGAGATAGCTTGCTTGCTTTATTCTCGAACTAGAAGAATAACATAACTACAGTTTTTTTTGGGCTAAAATCACATAACTATAGTTATTAAGTAGTTAAGTAGGCATCGGCAACCTAAGTCAGCATTGCATTCAGCCACTAACCGGACGGTGCTGATGTTGACGCATAAACACATCGGCCCATTTTTACATTTCTGGTTGGATCATTAGGCCTAGTGCATTTAGCGCACATCTTTTGGATGGGGTTGAAGTGACTATTTCTCTCAATAATTAAGATCAACTTTTTGTTTTTTCCGAGATGTCCGGCGTTCCGAACTTTGTGTACGATGTGTTGATGCCTTTTGGTTCCACTAGTCCCTCAACTTTTATCATAACATAATTATAGTTTTTTTTTTGGGATCAAATCACATAACTATAGTTATTTACAGTTAAGTAGGCATCGGCATCTAAGTAATAATTGCATTAAGCCACTAACCGGACGGTGCTGACGTTGATGCATAAACACATCGGCCCATTTTTACACTACTGGTTGGATCATTAGGCGTAGTGCATTTAGTCCACATCTTTTGGACGGGGTTGAAGTGACTCTTTCCCTCAATAATTAAGGTTTACTTTTATTATTATTTTTTTTTTTCGAGATGTCTGACGTAACGTTTCGAACTTTGTGTATGATGTGTTGCATATATTTTGGTTCCACTAGGCCCTCAACTTTCACCATTTATAAATAGAAGGAATAATTTGAAAACATAATATGTTTTCATGATTCGATCTACTGATCTTTCGTCACACAATTAGGGTTCTTATATCTCTTTTCGGTAACCACAAGGATCACTCGAGTTCGGTGGTTAACCTTTAGTTTGAATGCTATATTTAACTTTAAATCAAATGCTGAATAGACTGAAATGCTTGTTAACATTTTAGCTAAATATTGTACCAATTTATAACTAAGTTAGCTAATTATTAATAATTGTCAATTTAACAAAATATAAATTTCTAACAAGTGATATATTTTAGTTAGGAAGCAAGGACACTAAATTTTGTTTGTCCGTTGCATCAGACGCATACTGAAAATATATTACACACACAAAAATATATTAGACATACCACGAATATTTCAAAATATAGTTAAAATATATCAAAATATGTTCGTGTTCTTATCATTACTCTGTGTTCGTACAAGATGTCAACTAATTAAAATACTAATTATTATTAATATAATTAACAATTTTTAAGGTAAAACTAATTATTAATACTTATACTAAAAAAGTTAAATAATTAATATTAATAACTAATTATCAAACAAGCTAGATAATTAGTTAGTTATTATTATTTTAATGTTATTTATCTTTTTTTACTTTCATATTAACATCAAAATATGGAAGTGTGAATATCATATATCGTTCTGCACTGCAACCAATAACTAGTATGAAACTAAAATTTATATGTATTTTATTATCACTTTTATACTTCCTCATGTTAATTTTTAGATCTATCAATCCATGCATATAACATGTTTGATGGTTTTTCTTAACCAATCTAACATTCTATCATTATCCAGTTCAGTTCTGCTTCTTGTTGTGAGTTTTGAAAGCAACGAATTAGGGACATCATCTCCATAGTTTGATTATTATTATAAGAGCATGTTATAATTTAGTGTGGAAGTCTAGTACGAGGCTATATGTATTCAAGTGGATAAAAAAATATTGTTCTGATCTTGCTTACCACATTCTAATGTGACCTTTTTATTAGCATTATATTTCCTTGATTCAATGTACTATAAAGTTTGCTATTATTGTTGTAAAACAGAATTAATGTTATATTGTCATTTGCAGGAATTGAGATGATATAGTAGAAGTTGACTTGTTTTAAGATTGGAAGGTAGTTTTCATCTTATGCTTACAGTAGCTAGCAGAACAATCATCAACTTTTTTGCCTTGATTCTTTCTTCGTATGTATGTATGTATGTATGTATGTATGTATGCATACTTGTCCATGCCATTGTTCTACCTTCTGTGTATAGACTTGTGAAACCCAGATATCTTATGCCTAGGTCGGATCCAAGCATAGGTAGGGGTGTGCTGGAGCCAACCCCCATTTTTTTTTTTTTTTCATATAATTTTTTATTTTATTTTTTATATGGATTAGCCTACTTCTAGTCCACCCTAGCTACAGTTTCTGGATCCGCCCCTGCTTATGCCAGCTGATAGGACATGTACACTTATTGTCGTATTCCTTGATTTTCTTTTGGCAAGAATGAAGGGTTTTCCATTTTCTTCGTGATTATATCCTTAAAACTTTGACCAGTCAAATGCTTAAACCTAAAAAAAGAGCTTCCTTCTTGATGGTCTTGGTCACATAGGAATTTCAAATGATCTGTTGCCTTTTCCACTAACCTAGATAATATGATTTGTTGAGCTTTGAAGCGTACCTGTGACAATTTTCTATATTTCATAAGCTAAGTTTCTCATCTCTTGGGATGGTTAGTCAATTAGTTGAGTTTAATATCAGTTAAATAAAAACACGTACAGACTCTTGTGAGTGTGTTTTTCAAAAGCAATTGAACCTCTTACTACTTAGTTTCTATTGAGGTTTGATACTTTAATTATTCCATTGACCAATACTAGAGGTAAAACAGACATATAGAAGGAAATTGCATGTCTACTAAAACAATGTTTATTTTGTTTACAATGTAGTGTTGTGTGTGCATTGTACTCGTAGCTATTTTGTTCAAAAGGAGTTAACATTTTAGTTTTGTCATTACTAAAGAATTAATTATTAACTTCCATTCTTGGTTGGATTTCTGAGATGAGGGGACTTGCGAATATGAATTGTTGCCGTCGAAATGATTCTATGCTTCCGAATATAGAAGGAATATATTCACTTACTAAAATATTAATCAATATCATTAAACTTCTTTTATTGTTGTTTTGTTGCTTGACCCTAGCTTGTTAGGATTTCTCGGTTATGCTCTTAGAATTAGTGACATGAAGCTTTAAGCTGCACTTAACTTCAGAAATATTGATGATCTGTGTGCTGGTGATAGAGATCTTGTTGTTATTATCATAATTCAGTCAAGGAACTTTTTCTAAATGTACATCACATTAACTTTACAAACTATAGTTGATGTGTTGTTGATATCTTTCTTCACTAAACGGTTCCATGGCCAGAAATATTGAAAGAAGTCTCTTTTTTGAAGGTGTCCGATCATCTTATTGTGTGTACATCTGTTATTCATTTATTTGATCACTCGGACTAGCTATGGTATAATGAAATGAACATGCATGTATTGTTTCCAGATTGAACAGGCCCACATGCACTCCCTTATGGACACACACTCCCTTTTGTTTGCTCTTATAAATTTAAGACTCAATAGGGAATGAGTTGTGATCTTCACTCCTAAATTTAAGACTCATAGGGAATGAGTTGTTGATCTTCATTCCTATATCTAAGGCTCAAGTTTTCGTAGTTATAGATTTTTTTATTTTTTTTCAAAATTGGAGTAACTTATGGGCTGCTTCGCTACCTTCAATATCAATTCCAGGAACTGATGGAATTGCAATTTGAGTTCTATGCGCTTCAGTAGCTTGAATTGGAATTTCAGGAACTCAGTCAGGTGAAGTTAAATCCATGTGCTTGCTTTTCTTGACTAGTAATTTTATGAATTCATATAGTTTCAATCTCATGCATTTACGTAGTTCGATCATATGCATCCAATTACAGGAATAATCACCTACTCACAATTGATTTTGGGTTATTTCACAAATGAAAGTCTCTTGAACCTAGACTGTTTTGGAGTCATGCTAAAGCAGGAACCATGATTACTGCATACTTTGTTGATGTTTTCCACTTTACTTTGGGAGTTTTAGTCCCACATTGAAAAACCACCAATATGTATATCTTAATATATAGCTTTGCTTGGTATTGGTATATGTACATGGGTTGGTGACCCATGTGGGTTGATTTTCCTAGAGGGATTAAGTGTGAACCCCATTATGACAATCTTTATTTTGTCACCACCCTTGGAAAGTTTTTCTTAGGAGCTAGCGACTCGGGCTCAAGGGCGTAAAGTGACGCTTTGTTGGCGCACTTTGCACTTGCGGCCTGGAGCTATGCGGCTAGGAGACTCATTTTATGCACGAGTTGCATGCACAACTACTTGCTCGGACGCATGCTTCGAGGCGCTATGCGTCCATGCACTATGCGACCTCGGACTATGCGGCCAGGCGCTATGCTGCCTGGAACTATGCGACCATGCGCTATACGGCCAGCGAGCTTGTATGAGCGAGTCACATGTGCAAGGGACATGGTCAGCTGTTGGCGGCACATGCGGCGCATGGTTATCCGTGCCATCCGGATTATGCGACGTATGCGATGCAAGGGTGTCTGTGCACAGTGGCTGCTGTTTTCGGTGTTCGATGGCGTTTGACGACGCTGTCCCGTGCAGCGTGACCGACGGCGGAAGCGGCGATGACGCATGCGGCTACGGCTATGCATGCGGCATGGTGTCGGATTGCGCATATGCGGTCTTGAGCTTTCTCAGGCCTTATATGTGTTGTTCTCCTCTATGTATAAAGGAGCTTCTCTTTCTTTCAAGAAAGAAAATCAAGAGCACTAGTGCGATATGCGGCCGCAGTGAGCACCCTTGCACAAAGTATTTTCGAGTGATCCGAAGGTGACCAAGAGCATTCAAGAAGTTCTCGTATGGACTTGCTAGATCCTGGGGGCAGTTCGATGTATAGCGCGAATCTTGCCTTGAGCTCCGGTGGTTTTGATCACCCTAGCAAGGAGTTTCCTTCTTTGTATTTCTTTTCTTGTTCCCGTTTCTTCTCGTTGTAGCGTCTGCGAACGTAAAGAGAAGAACAATTTTCTGATTCTTATTGTACTTGTATTTTCTTTGGGTCGTCAGTTTGTAACCTGTTCGTGGTTTAGTGCTGCTGTGGAGTTGCGTGTCACTGTAGAGGCGCCCTCGAGTGACTCACAGTGCACCAACTTTTGTAGAAGACGAACTCTTGAGTGAGTCTCTACTTTGTGGACCTCCTCTACTTTGATTTGGCTTAGGGACTAACATACTTTATAGTTGTGTCATTACCCATACTAGTAGTATATATGAGCGTGTGTTGTACATATTTTTAAATTATTATTATAATTACTAAAAGATACATGTTGTAATTATTCTAATTCTTATTAGGATTACTTAGAAAGACTAAAACACAGCTCCATACTAGTTTATTGAAAAATATTGATTAATAAACATAGAAAATGGTATATTTGAAAGGAAAAGTTTTACGATGAAGCTGATTTTTTTCTTCATTATATAGTAATATAGATTAGATATTAGAAAAATGACACTTTTGGAATATAAAAGTTTAACGGTAAAGCATATAACTTTTTCTATTGTATACAAAATATTAAATCTGACTCATTTAGTGACTAGAACTTTATTTGGAATATACTCTTTTTGTATTTATATATATTTTATTTGTTTCAATTTGGAAATTCTATTAGGCGAACTAAAATTCTTTTTTCTTTCTTGGAGTAGCTAGGGAAACTCTGTTTAAGTTTTGGGTTAATTTAGTTGATTTCCATAGTCATAATTGCTTGGTTTGTTTCTCATCTAACTATGGTTATTTTCTTTTGTAAGTTGACAAAGTGTAGTTTAAGCTCGTGTTGCCAATGTGCAATGTATTTTGGGTTCTAATCCGTTTTCTATATATTTTTTAGTATTGAGAAGCATTTATTTATAGGGTCTGATCTTGGAGGGAGTTGATCATGTAACGTCCCCTCCAAACAGTTACTTATAGAACACTTGTTGCTTTGACTCGATTGAGAATCGAGTCTCGGGAAAACCTTACCGTCAAATCAACACGGACGAAATACAATGAACCCTTCAAATTGATGTAACGGCTTCTATTGAAATAAGTCCAAGAGTTTTCGTTGGTTGCTTTGCTTCTTGGTTTTGTGTTGCTTTGTGTTTTGTTTTGTTTTTGATGACTTGGTTTTTATGTTTCGCTTTTCTCGCTTGCGCATTCTTTTCGAATCGCTAAGGGAAAGAGATCGAAAGATGCTAACCAAGTATTGTTGCAATTTCAGGACGCATAACCAAGGAGTGACCGTTGCATAAGGCTTTCTCATCCTCTCGTTCGATTCAATCAGTGAGTGGTTTAGGCCATTCGATGAATCCTTCAGTTCACACGGCTTAATAAAATGATCTCTAGTCTGCACAAGTTCCTATACAATGTTGCCTCACTATATGAAACAAGCTAAAAGAGATGAACTGCATGCTTGATTTTATACATATAGAACTGTTGCAAACGCTTGTTCAAATAGATGTATATATGTTCCTTACTCATATGCTGCATAGAGATGTTTATAGAACCTCGCATAGGTTACTAAAGAATAGAAGCAAAGATAGATGGAGATGTTCCTTTATAGTCTAAACCTGCTGCATAGTAAGAGTTTTATATGATAGAGTTGCATTCTATGCATCGGTCTTAAGGCAACTTGTGCACAAGGACAGATCCCACGAACGGTTCCCGGGGCACTGGGGATCGTTCGCCCTGGGGGGGATTAGAGGAACACCATGAGGCAAAGAAGTCCTCGCGATCAGAGTGGTGTTCACGTCTAAAGAGAATGGATTTTCTCATGGACCATCATATAGTTAGGTCGTATGATAAGTCATCTCTTATATGCACACTTGACACTTGATGCCAACACAGATGCATGCGTTTATCCATATATGCAAATTGTTGCTAACTTGTGTGTCTGCTGCAGGGATAACCGCTCGGCCGTGGGTAAGAACTATCATATGCATGGTTCAATTATTGTCTATGTTTCTTTGCATGAACTGTTAAAAAGAAACTAGACAACTAGAAAGATCACCTAATAATGCTAGCTTCATATGCTTACTTAGTATGGATTTCTAGGTGAGTTTGGCCACGGTCGCTTACCAGTACATGTGGTGTACTGACCCACGTTTGTGGTTAAATCTCCAGGTACTGGACGCGAGAGCTTGGCGAGCATTCTGAATCAGTGTTAGTGCAACCTTCCGAGGGACCGTGTTCGTGCTGCTTCCTTAGCTTTCCTTTCCAGTGGGCAACTCCTCTTTTTCTAGATGTTTTGATATTTTGGTCCTACTAAAAGGATGTTATGTGTGGGCGTTGTGGCTAATTTTGGGATTGTAAAAAGAGTTGTAAGCCTTCTAAGGTATATTTTGTAACTCAGCCAAGCAAGCATTTTGTAATCCAAATCTTCAAGTATTCAATAAAGAAAGTATTTTGTGTTCCTATCAAATATGTTCAACTTTGGTTCTCTGCATTTACATTCCGTGCCTATATATGTATATTTTCATCTAACTTGTGTCTTGTGCAGGTACTTTGCTTGGTGCAAGCGCAACTTAGGCTTGCACGATATCGCGCCCAAGCGAGAACGATCGGCCCTTACGGGACCGGGGCGAGACATGTGGTATCAGAGCACGGTTTTACGTCCTTGGCCTCTTCAAATATCGTTTTCGAAAATGGTATAAGTTTTCAAACGGTTTCAAAAGTCCGAAATTTCGAAAATGGTTGCGAATCTATAAGAAGTAAATCGAGAGTATAAAATGTCCCTAAGAGTATGAAAAACCCAACGTCCCATGCAATAAGTCCATAATACGTTATGAGACTAATGCAAGCTACTCGCTTTTGCAGCAAGATGACCATAACAAGTAACCCAGGGACATCGCGCGCAGCAAGCGTGAGCGATAATCAAATCGATAGGCTGATCGCTATGTTTGAGAATCAAAATGATCGCCATGCGGCCCAACAGGAACGGTTTGAAGCTCAGCAGCAACGAGCTGATGGTAGAGCCTAGGCACAACAACAACATCTTGATTCTCTGACTCAAATAGTGACAACACTGGTAGCACACAGTGGTGCATCGGGAACCGCCGCGACACCTGTGACTGCCGCGACTGCGCTTCAGGGTGCAGGCTTAGCAGAAACTAACGAGCCTCGACGTGCGGCCAGGAAGTCTACCTTTAAGGATGCTGAGTTTCTGAATTTGAACCCTCCGGAGTTTGAGGGTAGGACCGCGCCGGATAAGGTGATGGTGACCCATTTTGGATCGGTGGAAAAATTTGTAAGAAGTCGATATATTTTTATTCCATTAGTGTAAGCTTTTTCAGGATTGGACTCTGATCGTCCCGTGATTTTTTTTGCAATAATTTTTTATGTTAAAAATTATCGTGTTAGCTTTTGTTGACTTTTTATGATTTTGACAAATTGATTTTGATGTTTTACTTTGTTTCTCTCGGAGTATTTTTGATTTGGAAGACGTTCCGTTCCCAACAGCAACAACCCTAAGAGAAAGCATAAATGTTAATGTAACACAATATACTAGGTTGTACTTCAATCTTGCTAACTCATAGTATTAAATCTTTTCGTAGGGTCAGGCCGTCAATTATTATTATTACAATGTATTTTTTACAACTTTTTAATACTATATATATATATATATATATATATATATATACACACACACACACATATATATATATATATATATATATGCACACACCAGAGTCTATTTTTGTTCATCCACCAAAATTAGAACGTATTTTCATCCTCCAATCAAGTGTTGTCACGTATTAAAATAGAAGTCAAAACCAATTTGAATGTTCACAAAACTACTTCCAAAATAGTCTTAGATTGCATGAAAATGTTATGTGGCAAGCTGGCTATTGTATGCCTCCAATATATGTTGAGGATACATGCATGCGGCGGACAGACGGGCTATCTCTATCCAAGAATCGTCCATGCGACGTGACTGCGATGATCCGGTCGGTGGTCGACTGATGATCGATGCATAGAAAACAAAGAAAAAAATCCAAGGCACAGAGTACACAGACAAGACGCAGAGTACATAAAGACGTACATACTGCACAAGTATGAATCATATTAGTTGTCGTTAATTTGTGGGTTGTCAAAAGCCCATTTAATCTGAAGGTGCGTTTGATTGCAAGTTGAAAAATATGTGAAAAAGAAATTAATTTTGCGGAAATTTTTTTCTAGGAAATTTTTTTTCATTAAATTATTGAATTTTTTTATGGAAAGCTTAATTTGGTGTTTGATTGCCATTATTATTTTTATAGGTTGGACAAGTTTCATTATCCGGAAAAATATGAAAAATGATAATTTTTGCATGAAAGAGGAAGGAAGGAGATGCTTATAAAGAGGAGCGAAATCTCATATCACAAGTAGTAACGTAACGTAGACAGTAGTAGCAGTAGTAAGTAGTATACTGAAACTCTATATAGCTAGCTACGACTGTCAAGTACATGATTTAAGTACGCACTTACACTTAAACCCAACGTCACAGAAACCACCCGAGAATTTGTCGACGTTCTCACTTGTGCATTTTATTCGACATGCTTCGTCCCCCTGGAAGGCCGCGCCGAGGTTGAGGCACATACCGGAGAACGATCCACTCGAAACTGGGTCACAAGCAGCCTCCACCTTGGTAATTACTTCCTCTAAGTACGTTAATTTCACAACCATATTACATCAGATTAATTTAAACTTAAAGCATATATAGGTATTACATAAAAGATAAGACTGGATTCGGTTATTTATACTAACATTCCATATGTTTTCGATTTATTAAACGGACTTTTCTTACTTTAAAAATAATTACACGTAATATGTTGTAAGGGTGACCAGTGTAATATATAGCCCTTTACGTAAAACATGAAACATAGAAGAGATCCGTGTAAAAATCATAAAACATAGGGGAGCTTAGTGCGTGCATGTCCGTATAATAAACCAAAAATATTGAAGAGGTTATATAGTGTAAATAACCCTGAAAGTTTAGATTTTATATAAGAAACGATATGTCGGTTCATGAAACATATATATTATAGACAAGAGAGAGAAAACAAAATAAAATGAGTTAGAGCTAGAGATAACAACCATGGGAGAATATGATGATAAGCAACACAGAGATGATGAAGAGAATGATGTTAAGCGTTTTCCGAGAGACCTCCATTATGATTATGATCAACTTGCACACAGGAGCTAGAGAACAAGTACACTGTTTCCTTTTATAGAAAACTAACATATATATATAGGACGAGGTCCGTTTCATTGGAATCTTCAACATTAACTAGCCGATAGAGCAGCTGTTAGCCTCGACGAGGAAATCATAAACATAGCGACAATACTATATAGGAAATATATATTATAATCCAACATTTAGGAAAAGTTTAGTAAAGGATTCCGAATGGTCCGAATCCGAGTGAGAAGGCCGTGAAATGGAATATCACCACAAGCACTCCCTAGCTAAATGTACAGATATATACCGCAGCCGCCCTTGTAAGTAGTGAGAAAGAATTATCAAGGTACTGTTGGTTTTGGTTTTGCTTTTCTTGCAAAAGCTCAAGTCCCTCTTCCTTTTTTTAGTCCCACATCGGATGCACCAAAGCATTTATGTGTACATATATTAGTTTCTTTTCTTTGCTCTATTAAGTTGTTGTGTGGGGAACCCCTTGGGCCACATGCGTGCCCCGCCGCCGCCCGGCCCGGCTCGGTTCGGTTCGGTTCGCGTAACGGGTGCGGGCGCCGAATGCCGATCCGATTTCCTCTTCGGACTGGGACCCTAAAATACTTTTTTCTTCATTTATTTTCTGTACGTTGGAATTAATTTTCAAACGTTACAAATATTCAAACCGTTACAATTTTTTTCATGTCCAGATTCATTCTTTTAATACTCCTGTGTAACGGCTGAATTAATCAGAATTAATTCAGACCGTTGCACATCAGTCTTATATATTGGTCTGTCAACATTCTCTTCAATATTCATCGTCTCCAAGCTCTGGGCAGAGCTAAGTTCTGGTCGTTCTCTCCAAGTCGTGTGCGGCAACGAGATACCGGTGGTGCGGGAGTTTTACCACTAGGAGCTTCGGGAACGTCTGCACACAGATCCCGAATAAACTCTTAGGGCAGTGCTTCGTGCACGACTTCCCCAAAGGCCGGTAACATCTGTTAATTTTATTTTGTATTATAAATTTTTCAGAAAAAGAAAACATCAAATTCTAACAATCTAAGAGTTTATTATATTTGTTAGCAATTTGTTATTTGTTAGAATTCATTTCTCTAACATACTGTACAAATTTCTCATTGTCTACTGTTGTTCGTAGTCTTATGTGCCGCGACCACTTTACTGCTGATTCTGTTGCTTTGTTCAGTTTGGAACGTATACACGTAGTTGTGAGAGTAACGTAAACTTTTGAATTTATTTCTAAACATACTGTAGCAATTTATTTCTTACAATTCATTTCTAGAAATTTGTTATTTATTAAGAATTGATTTCTAAATATACTGTAGCAACGTACTAATTTTTTGGTTAGAATTGATTTCTAGAAATTGTTCACAATTTGTTTATAGCAATTTCTAAGTAGCTACTGTTACCTACTGTAAGTTAGAATTGTTACTGTAGCTTCTGTTACAAAATATTGTAGTAGCTACTGTAGCAAAATATTCTAAGTAGCTACTGTTAGAAAATATTCTAATATTCTAGTAGAAAATCTTCTAGTAGACAAATTTTCTATACTGTAGCAATTTCTTAGAATTTATTTCTCTAAACATACTGTACCAATTTGTTACAATTTATTTCTTAAACATACTGTTAAAATTCTGTATTGCTTCTGATTAAAAATAATTTTCTAAAATATTGTTAATATACAATTGCTAGGAAAACTTCTACAAATTTCAATTTGCTTAATATTTACCATAGCAAATTTCTGATTAATTGTTTACTTATCAAGTTGCTTACTATATTGACAAATTGCAAATTTGCTTAAAGTGTTTTAAATATTGTTAGCACATTTGATAACTTTGTCAATTGCAATTTTTTATCACAATTTGCTTCATTTTAATCACTTAGTAATTTTTGAAAACAATCAAGGACAAAAAGAAAATAGTTTAGTAAAAGGAAATTGCAAATAAAATCTTGAATCTAAAGTTTCAAAGTAGAGACAAACTCGGACACAAGCCGAAAGGGTCCTTCTGTCAACCGGGTGTAAACAACCCTAAGCGACACGGTATTTAAGAGTCTTCGGACCACCGCTAGCTGGGAACCGGCCCCTACAGCTAACCTGAGTTGATCAATACTTGAAAAACTAAAGATTTAAGATTGATTAGCAAAAACCACCTAAACTATTATCTTAGACATTGTTATTAAATAAATTTATATTTTCAGACTGCAATCATGACTGGTAAGGAGGAGTCCTCTACTGCAAAACCTGCTAAGTTTGATGGTTCATATTTCAAGAGATGGCAGAGCCAAATAAAATTTTGGCTCACGACCTTAGGACTTATTTCTGCAATTGATGGGTCCACACCCATCACAAATTATTCTGATGAAACTGAGTCTGACATAGGAGTATCCACCTCATCAAAACCTAAAACCCCAAAAGAGATAGACTTCCATTGTTTTCATAGAATTCTAAGCGCATTATCTGAATCCTTGTATGATATATTTTTTGAATACAAGAGCGCTAAAGAACTCTGGAAAGCCTTGGAAGATGAATACGGTTGTGATGATGCCGGAATAGAAAGGTTTAATTCTTCAACCTTTAATAGGTATTTCATGGTAGATAACAAGCCAATGAATGACCAGCTCCATGAATTCCAAGAATACCTTAGACATATTCAAGCCAAAGGGACATCTTTCTCCAATGAACATAAAATAGCATGCCTAATAGACAAGCTACCTCCCTCTTGGTCTGATATGGCTAAGGATCTTATCCATACACAAGGAGAACTTACCTACAATCAAGTCCTAAAGAAAATTAGAACCGAAGAACAAATTAGATTGAGGTCTAAGCCTAAGACTGAATCTAAAGCTAAGGTAAACCTTGTAGAAGGCCAAGGAAAAACCAAGTCTAATTTTCCTTATAAACCCAAAAAGAATTTCTTCAAGAAGAAGAAAAACTTTCAGCCTAACCATCATCACCAAAACCAAAAACCTAGAAACTTCAGTCAGACTCAGGATCAGAAGAGGTTTTGTTTTGTGTGTGGTAAAACAAACCATATGGCCACCCACTGCTACCATAGGAAGAAGGAAGCTGTCCAGACCTCCTACAAAGGAAAGGGCTCAGTTAGACCAGAAGCGAACATGCTTCACAAAGGTTCTTCGAGTTCCTTCAGGTCTGTAAGCTTTTAACCCCTTATTAACCTCTCTTACCATTCTGATGATTGGTGGTTGGATTCTGGAGCTAATGTTCACGTTTCATTTGATCGCTCCTGTTTTTCAAACTATCAGGAATCAAGTGGAGGAGGTGTGACCCTAGGAGATGGCTCAACGGCACAAATTATTGGAAGAGGAAAAGTTAACCTGAAGATGACATCAGGAAAAATCTTAACTCTTTATGATGTTCTTCATGTGCCGTCTATCAGGAGAAACCTACTTAGTGGATCCCTTCTTGTAGCCTCAGGGTACAAAATTGTAATGGAGGCAAATAAAGTAATTTTTTCTAAGCATGACTCTTTTATAGGAAAAGACTTTGTAAAAGACGGTCTTTTCATCTTAAGTACAATGAATAAAATGTCTGATGGTTCTCTCATTGTCTCTAATATAGAATCTTCAAATGTTTGGCATGGCAGACTAGGTCATGTGAACCTAGGTTCTATTAAAAGGATGATGACCTTAGATCTTATTCCCAAGACTCCAATAGATGACAAACACAAATGTGAGATTTGTGTTCAAGCCAAACACACTAGATTACCTTTCAAATCTGTAGAAAGAAATTCTGACCTTCTAGAACTTATCCATAGTGATGTATGTGACTCAAATAGAATTTTGACCAGAGGCGGTAGAAAATACTTTGTTACATTTATAGATGATTATTCAAAGTATTGTTATATCTACCTTCTCAAAACCAAAGATGAAGTTCTAGATAGATTTAAGGTCTACAAATCTGAAGCTGAGAATCAATTAGAAAGGAAGATTAAGATCCTTAGATCTGATCGTGGTGGAGAATATACCTCAAACGAAATGACTAACTTCTGTGAAGAACATGGAATAATTCATGAGGTAACTGCTCCATATTCACCTCAGTCTAACGGAGTTGCTGAACGCAAGAACCGCACTCTGTTAGATATGGTGAACGCCATGCTTCTCAGCTCTGGTGCTCCTGATAACTTGTGGGGAGAAGCTCTTTTAACTGCCTGTTACATTCTTAATAGGATTTCTAGTAAGACAAAAGATAAGACTCCCTATGAGATGTGGAAAGGTAGAGCACCTAGGATTAATTACCTTAGAGTTTGGGGATGTCTTGCTAAAGTCGGAATTCCCGAACCTAAAAAGAGAAAGATTGGTCCCAAGACCGTAGACGCTGTTTTCATAGGATATGCCTTAGACAGCTATGCCAATAGATTTCTAGTGACTCACTCAGAAGTAAATGAAATCTCTAACAATACTATTATAGAAGCAAGAGATGCAGTTTACTTTGAAAACATATTTCCCTTTAAGGATAGAAGTTCAATCTCTTCCTCCATACCCTCTACTAGTTCTCAAGTACAAATGCCTATCTCTCAATCTGAACAAGACTTAGAACCAAGACGGAGTAAAAGGAATAGGATTAAGAAAAATTTAGGAGAAGGATTCTTCACCTTTTTGATAGAGGGTGATCCCTCAACTTATGAAGAAGCAATATCGTCTCCTGATGCTCCCTTCTGGAAAGAAGCCATTAACAGTGAATACAACTCCATCATGGAGAATAACACTTGGTTTCTAACAGATCTACCTTTAGAGAATAAACCAATAGGTTGCAAGTGGATTTTCAAGAAGAAACTCAGAGCCGATGGTACTATAGAGAAATACAAAGCTAGATTAGTAGCTAAGGGTTTTACCCAGAAGAAAGGATTAGATTATTTTGATACCTACTCTCCTGTAGCTAAGATCACATCCATTAGAACTCTCTTGGCCTTAGCATCCATTCATGATATGCTAATCCATCAAATGGATGTAAAGACAGCATTTTTGAATGGAGATCTAGAGGAAGAACTTTATATGGACCAACCTGAAGGTTTCATTGCTAAAGGTCAAGAAAATAAAGTCTGCAGATTAGTAAAATCCCTCTATGGTTTGAAACAAGCTCCCAAACAGTGGCACAATAAATTTGACAAAGTCATTTGTGAATATGGTTTCTTGTCAAATGAGTATGACAAATGCATATACTCTAAAGGTACATGTAAAAGTTGTGTCATTTTATGCTTATATGTAGATGACATTCTTATCCTAGGTTCATCACTGGAATTGATAAATACTACAAAGAACTATTTATCTAGCCAGTTTGATATGAAAGACCTAGGAGAAGCCAACTTAATTTTAGGAATGCAAGTGACCAAAGGCAAAGAGGGTTATACTCTATCTTTAGCACATTCAATTGAAAAAATGCTAAAAAGATTTGAGTTATTTGATAAGAAACCTGTCCTTACTCCTTATGACAGCAGTATTGTACTGAAAAAGAATGAAGGATCACCTTTGGAACAACACAAATACTCACAGATGATAGGCTCCCTTATGTATATAACAAACAGGACAAGACCTGATATTGCATTTGCTATTGGGAGACTAAGTAGATATACCAGTAACCCAAATCAGTCATATTGGACTGCCTTGGATAGGGTATTTAGATATCTCAAGGGCACCCTAGATTACAAACTTCATTTTACTAGGCACCCTGATATCATAGAAGGTTATTCAGATGCAAACTGGGTAACTGACTCACATGATATAAAATCTACTACTAGATATGTATTTACTCTAGGAGGAGCTGCGATCTCCTGGAGCTCTTGTAAGCAAACTATCATAGCTAGAAGTACAATGGACTCTGAAATGATAACTTTAGATACAACTTGCACAGAAGCTGAATGGCTTAAAAATCTTATTATGCATATACCTGTTTCTCTTAGTCCTGTTCCTGCAATTTCTATAAATTATGATAATAAATCTGTTATTGAACTACTAAAGCATGATTCTGTGAATGCTAAGATGAACAGGCACCTGCAGCTGCGCTTCAAGTCAATCAAAAGCCTACTAGGCAAATATGTGGTTCTTGACTATATAAAGTCAGAAAAGAACCTTGCAGATCACTTGACGAAGGGTCTGTCTAGGACTTTGATCCTAGAATCATTGAGGGGGATGGGGTTAAGCCCATAAGTTAGTCACCAGCAGTGGCAACCCAACCGAGTCTGACTGGAGATCCCAAGAAGCCGGTTCAATGGGTAGAAACAAGCTGAACTTAGGTGACTTTATGGAACACTGACTCGAGATTAAAAGTCTCATTAAAATAAAGCCCAAGCGGCTGTACATGTGTACAATGACTCCCCATTCCTATGGTGACAGTGTTCCTGTGTGATATGGTTAGGATGAGTTTAAACTCTTAATAGGTCCAAGCTGTAATGCTGGGTTGATTCATATCACAACCATTAAGGACTTACCTATATGAGAGGTCGTGAAGGCCGCGACTATGGGACAGGGCGATCCCAGACAACTCTCATGAATGTAGAAAGTGCGCATGGCCATTTAAAAGTGCCACCCGATAGACCAAGGACCTCTAGCGTACTATGTGTGCTATTTTCTAAATCTGGTTCAAGAAGTCTGATTCAAGGCATAGTCCATCAAGCACTTCTTCAGATTAAGGCAATAGTCACTACGTGAGATTCAAGGCTGTAGTCCATCTCATCTATGCATAGTATTTTACTGCCCAGATGCTCTCTCTCTCTCTCTTTTTTACTTCACTCTTATCTCTGTTTCGGAACTTGACCTTTTGGGGGGGGGATTGTTGGTTTTGGTTTTGCTTTTCTTGCAAAAGCTCAAGTCCCTCTTCCTTTCTTTAGTCCCACATCGGATGCACCAAAGCATTCATGTGTACATATATTAGTTTCTTTCCTTTGCTCTATTAAGTTGTTGTGTGGGGAACCCCTTGGGCCACACGCGCGCGCCGTCGCCGCCGCCCGGCCCGGCTCGGCTCGGCTCGGTTCGGCGCGCGTAACGGGTGCGGGTACGCGCCCACATCTGCGGGCGCCGAATGCCGATCCGATTTCCTCTTCGGGTTCGGGCTGGGACCCTAAAATACTTTTTTCTTCATTTATTTTCTGTACGTTGGAATTAATTTTCAAACGTTACAAATATTCAGACCGTTATAATTTTTTCATGTCCAGATTCATTCTTTTAATACTCCTGTGTAACGGCTGAATTAATCAGAATTAATTCAGACCGTTACACATCAGTCTTATATATTGGTCTGTGTGTTCCTTTGTAAATCCCTCAGAAAATTAACTTTACGAAAAATTTCTGTCAACATTCTCTTCAATATTCATCGTCTCCAAGCTCTGGGCAGAGCTAAGTTCTGGTCGTTCTCTCCAAGTCGTGTGCGGCAACGAGATACCGGTAGTGCGGGGGTTTTACCACTAGGAGCTTCGGGAACGTCTGCACACAGATCCCGAATAAACTCTTAGGGCAGTGCTTCGTGCACGACTTCCCCAAAGGCCGGTAACATCTGTTAATTTTATTTTGTATTATAAATTTTTCAGAAAAAGAAAACATCAAATTCTAACAGGTACGTATGTATATCAAACATGGTATTTGCTAAAAAAAATTCCAGAATGCCAACCAAGTACCAACTGGTAGCTCCTTCTAACAAAACACGAGAACCCAAAGAACTTTAAGTAAATCTCTTCTATTTACTATAGAATGCAGCTTGATGTTCCGATAATGTATTATTGAACTGTTGTTAGTATCTTAATTTGGTTACGTACATTGCTTCGTGATCGAGACAATATCATTTTTGATGCCTTGTTACGTAGCATATTTACGGTTTCTTACTTGTTGATTGAGATATAGGATATTGCTAGTACGCCATAGGGTATGGCTAATGGTTCCGCTTGTCTTATAGAACCGTGATCGTACTTCGGAGATCGACCTAGTTTACTCCATAATGCGTAGCTAGCTGTGTCATACTCCCGTTATCCATATTCCGGTACTAGAACGTCATATGGTTTTTGTGGCAGCTGATGCAGGTATGATTTTCAGAGATGTGGGGTGACAAGTTTCTAGAAACCTCAAGTTCTCAACCTTAGTATCCTTTAATATCCCTGCCTTACGATTTCTTGTATGGTTAAACTATTTTATATTATTGGTCCTTCCCGTCCTTTATTGATTATTTGTGTCATTTTCTTTCAGGGACGCTGTTCTCGACGTAAAAGGGCAAATGTCAGCACAACAACATCAACAAAAGGAGGTCCCCACAACTTGTGGTAAGAGGCTGCCAACAATATATACCAGAGCAGATGGATTCCCGAGTCCTTAATTATTGAGGTGATTACGGACATACATGCCACTTTAGCATGGCATCCTTCTTAAATTGTTATTTTCGAGGCTTAGCAAAAGATGAAAGAACGCGTGGTCGAGATCAGAGGTTCACACAAAAGTTTTCATTCTAACTTTTCTCGATCACCACGAAGAGCTATATAAATATTCTGATTATAACTTGCTCTCAAGATTACAAAGGAATCAGAAAAAAAATATACTTCACGCTCTTCCTTGCACTCGCAGTTGCAGACGGACAGAACGGAATTACAACTAGCAGAAGAGAAGAGAAAGGAGAAGAAGGAAATCTGCTTACTGGGGTGATGAAGATCACCGTTGCTCAAAGCAAGATTCGCCCCCACACGATCTGCTTCCAAGAACCAACAAGTTCACGTAGAACTTCTGGAACGCTCGTTGTCACCTCTTTTTCGGACTCGCACGAACTTCCTGGACTCCAATGGCGGCGATAGCAACAACTCTCTTCGTCTCTTGATTTTCGAAGTAAGTTCTCAAAGAGGCACGAAGAGAATATTTATAGAGAGAGGGTGGAAACCCTCGCCGCCCATTAGTTACGGAAAGATACGAACAAATTAATTGCGAATTCCTAAAAGATAAGCACGAATTAATTTTAAATCCCACAAAAAAGGATATGGATAATTGTCCATATATTTTCATAGTCGTTCAAATATATCTGAAAGCAGCGGCCACACAAGCAACCTCACATGTGGCCACTTACGCAGCAGTGCAAACCGTAGCGCATGCGGCAGCCCAAGCAACAATCTACGCGGCAGCCCAAGCAGCAGCTCATGTGATTGCCCATGCGACATCCAAGCGGCCCCGCATGCGGCCTCGCGTGCGACTGCGCATACAACTCGTGCATATCCAAGCGCATGGACGGATCAAATGCGCACAAGCGCCATGCGACGATGATGACGTCCTAAGTGCAAAGTACACCAACAAAGCACCACTTTGCACCCGTGAGCCCGAGCAGTAGCTCCTATGGAAATAATTCCAAGAGCATGACAAAAAGCATAAATACTTTCATGAGGAGTTAATCCTTTTTTCTCCTAGAAAAACACACCCACATGGCACCCATGTGCCCCAGCACATCCCATGTGCATACCTCAACTCATACAAAGTATTATATTAAGATACCTACTTGGTGGTGTAGCCAACGTGGGACTATCTTTACTAGTCCAAAGGAAACAACACCAACAATCTTCCACATATCTCAATATATATGGGTTGAGCTTTCCCCACAGTGACTGCCCATCATGCATTAGGATAGATGTCGCTTCGAATTGAATCTTCCAGCATGGGTCGAATAGCAGTATGATACAAGAATGGACTAAGTCTTGAATTATGCACCATAGCTGCAATTCTTTTTCACGCACACAATGACATCAGCTGTGCTTCAGGTCGCACATTGAAGGCCCTGTGCACGCCTGGTTTCGGTGTATGTATTTTGGTTGTATATAATTTTTTCCTCAAGAGACGGCATGTATCTCTTTCCATACACTATAGGTGAGTTCTTTTAAAGAGTCATTGACCTGAAGACTTGCGCTTCCTTGCGGTGTGGTGCGGTGATTCGCGTCCGACGGGACATTCGGGACCTTCGGGATCGGGGCGTGACATGCTATCCTCTGAATTTTTGCTCATTTAGAATTTTTTCAAGATGGTCTTCTATGTTGCTTCAACAGCTTCGCAATAGAGAACAGATGAGGTTAATAAATTATGTACCTTCCATAAATAAGTTATTAATATTTTTAATCATTAGATTTAACTTGAACTAAGACCATATGAATATAAATAAATGTACTCATTTACTTCTTTACAAGGTGTGCTTATATGGAGACTCATCTCTCAATGAGTCGAATCCATCCCAACATCCGCTCTCCCTCCTCCTCTGCTCGTGAGAACCTGGGGAGTTCTTCCTCCACCCATTAGCCTCCTCCGACTACGGTTGTTGTCTCAGAGGAAGGCTGGAACTCCGTTGTCCAGAGAGGGGGAAAGGGAAATCCCCTCGCGGTAACCTGAATATGGCTAGGAAGGATTCTACTCGCTCCCGTGCGCTAAAGAAGGGAGGCCTAGGACCCTTGAGGAATCTGACAGTGCCGCAACAACAAGCCCATTCCACTGCGGTTCCCATCGCACTTGTGGGCACCCCTGTCCCTAGGGTGTTTGCCAATATGACACTGAGGCCTCCAAATCCCTTAAAGACTTCCAGCAATGCTCCCATCACTTGGGCTAATCGATGTAGGATGGATATGGCAAGGGAGGACATCGAGATGAGATATGTGGGGCACTGAAGAACGTCGAAGCCATAGAAAAGTCATAGCAATCATGATAGAGGATAGAACCGATCAAGGAGGAGTTTTGGAAGAAGACGGTTGTTCTCTATGTCATGGGTTGTAGACCTTACTATGGTCAACTCAAGGACTTTGTGCTACATATATGGAAGCCGAAAGGAAGCATAGACATTTTCTCCAGGAAAAATGATTTCTCTTTCATCAAGTTCGACATAGAGGAAGATTTAGAGTGGGTGATTCAAAATAGGCCATGGACTTTTGATGGTAGACTGGTAATTATGAGACAATGGGATCGTCCTCAAACTTCAAAAGGGATCGCTTGGCGACTGTACCTATATGAATTAGGCTACCGTGGCGGCTCTCATGACAACTTTAGAGTACCCCAGCTATTATAAAGATGGCAAATGCTGTTGGGAAGTTCTTACGAACTGATAACTGTACGACTAGGAGGGAACAGTTGACATTTGTGAGGGTGTTTGTTGAAATCAATGTGGCAGATTCACTAACTGACAAATTGGAGATCGAGCTTTCGACAGGTGATATAATTTTCCAGAAAGTAGAGTATAAATGGGTCCCGCCCTATTATCATTCATGTAGCAGCTTTAGACACTTCCCAATGTCCAGATGCTAGAGCTACTAACGAAGTTACTAATCATGTCCCTCAACCTAGCCATGAGACGACTGGACCCAAGGAGATTTTTAGAGCCAACAAAGATGTCCCTAGCACATCGGGTGAGGCGACTTACATACTATCAAAACCGATCACCATAGAAACTGACAAGCCAGTGGTACAAGGGGTTTCCCAGCACTCGTTCTTGGGGAAGAGGACATGGGCGGAGACTAAGGGCTGAGTCTCAGCAGGCGGTGGTGTTGTTCGGTTAGAACAAGCAACAAGTGGAAGAGGGATGGTTTGCTCAGCTCGAAAAACTCGAGCATGGTTATTTTCAGGGCTAAAGCTGTTAGACAAGAAGGGAAACACGTCATAGTGCGAAGGAGACTAGGAAGTGGAGGAGCGCTTTGTATTGTGTCATGCCCCGATCTCCCATAGGCTAATCGCCCGTCCCCGCTAGGCGAGAATTACCGCGCCAGCGCTCCCGCGGGACGATCGCTTGACCCATCTGGGCGTAATGTCGCACAAGCATAAGTCGCGCCCGTACAAGGCCGTGGTTCATGCTGGCGGTAAGAGGTCTAAGCCACAGAGTCGCACAGATTGTCCGAGTGCAGCAAAATTATAAACGCAAGGCGATTGGTAACAAGTTCACTAAGCCGTCAATAATGGAAGCATTGAAATAACACAAGTATAGAAGTAAAGCAAACTCTTTATTGATATTAAACAAGTGTTACAGGCGGCGCTAGGCCGAGATTACAAGTCACTCAAGCCTCTCTCTCTCTGAAACAGTAAGGGTGTGCCAAGTGGCTACATTTGGGAAATGATACATAGGCGATGTTCCAACATTATGTCTTATATTTGTGCTTCAGTTTCGGATCGCAACGCTCCAAGGCTTCAGAATGAACTCTACATCTTAGCACGCACGAAGGAGGCATCCGCACCGAACGAGGTTCTCCCGCATCTTGCAAGCAATCTGGTGGGTTATCAGTACATGAATGCATTGGTGGGGAGGCTACTCGCTCGCTCGACAAATCCAAACATGTTCAATAGGTTCAGTGCACCATCTATTTAGTTATCTTTCTAGTTTTGCCTTAGGATCAGTTTTATTGCAAAGATGAATAGCCTAACTCGTGTGGTAGTGTGCCGTATGATATAAGAGGAAATACGGCGAGAATTACCAACTTACCATTTGTCCTTCCCTGTGCAAGGCAAACCAAGTTAATTCAAGTGCAAGCATTTATTATCAAATCCAAGGCAATAGCATATGCAAACACTGTGTTGTGAGCGAGATTATGTTTCGGGTGCACGAGTTACTCGGATTATCAGGTGTGTTGCATAAGACGTTCAAGTGTTCCATATGTACAGTCTTATACTCAAGATTATTCAGGTGTTTCGGTTATTCTCGATGCGATGCAATAACTCGCACGCGGATTGCCGCTAAGCGAGGATGACTTATCTATATGAATAATTGTCGCTGGCATAGCCATAAAGGAAGAGTTATAGTCACGGGATAGAAATGATATCGACGCATGTAGCGAGCCCCGCCACATGCCAATTCCTCCTCCAACATACGGACTAATCTATATTTTCTGTCCGGATCGGATCGGACCCAGTGCCCTGGCAACCGTCCACGGAACCATTCCATACCCTTGTGCACAAGTTGTTTGCGACATGCAAGTCTATAAGGTCATTCCAGATTCATAACGATAATTATTAATTATTATCTGAACGAGTATTGCTCCACGAGCTGTGATTCATTGCTTTACTTAACACGATTCTCGTTCAATGTTCAACTTGATTTGAACCAATCTAAGGCAATACGAGCATGCGACAATCACGTAGCATGATCTGTCTTTGCATAGTCTCCCTGAGCCGTTAGATTGAGTACAAGACGAGTATCACTTTTCTGAGGTGTTGCGATATTATCTTGCTTGACTATCCTTGATGCAGTCCCCTAGTTTGGGAATTATCTCGGCGACCTAATGGTCCCAGATACCTTCAAGTTCATATTGCACAGAAGGACTATTCGATAGTCTTCTGGCTGACTCGATGCATGCACGATACGATAGTGTTCTTGATAGTGGCACAATTTTTTGTAGCAAACATTGAATGAGGCAATGTGTACAAACTACACTAAGCAGGCAAGTTGTCACGCCCCGCTTCCCAAGATACAGTGAGTCGGGTACGTAACTGCATCCCCAGGCTACGCCCCATACGAGTTCTACCATACTCGTATCAGCGATTGTCGCCTGTAAGTCTTTTAGAATAAAATGCAAGTCATGCCAAGGAAATTAGACAATACATCTAAACCATACCATTCTGATTCATACACAGCTAGATAAGTCTTTTACAACAACTTCTCTTTAAGGTACATAGGTTCAATTACAAACTACTTGGTGTCATATATCCTGAAATCACTTGTAGATTATCCCTCGATCTCGTCTACGTTGTAGAGAGGTAGCATCTCCTCATCAGCTTCATCAATCCCTAGTGAATTAGGTCGTCAGAATGACAAGCAAGTCCTTGTCCAAGAACGGTAAACAAATAAAAGATATGATAATAGAATAAGAGAATAACCGTCAAAAGGCAATACGAAAGTAGTATAGTAAGGTGTTTATGACTTGAATGGTTCCTAATTTAACATTCCTACAACGTCTAATAATTCAAATATCACATATCCTACGTCACTACCACAATACACAAACAATTTCCTAAATGATGATGCAATTTGGAGAACAACCTTAAATAACCACTTCACCTAGTTTTCCGCCAACAAATCCCGTTGTGGAGGATCAGGCTGTGACTTGATGGCACGGTGCTTAGAATATGTCCCTGCACACATGGCTTAAATCTTGAATTCACCTATTCGATGGTTTTGAATCGAAATAGGTGCACTTATATTCAGGTGACTTGAACAGGATGGCACGGGGTTATGATCCGGCCTTGAGGATGAGGCTCGGCTATCGCTTCTTCGGACAACCCGTTACCTGCGAACAGAGTGGTGGGACTCAGCACTTTGGAAAAAGTACTGGTGAGTATAAAAGCAACGAACAAAAGCAACACTCTCTAAAACCAACACTAAGTAATCATGTTATAAAATATTTTATTACTAGTGATCTTGCTAATTTACCTAGGTTCATTTCATGCAGTTCAGGATCAAGTCAGATTACTTCTTTTTGAAAACATCTTTGAAAACAGTTTGTAAATTCAATACATTCAAGCATGCTATAGGGACAATATACTATCGTGCAGTGCGCAACATGTATCGTGTGCCATATTCATTAACTTTTTAGGAACATAATCTATCTCTAGTGGATTATTAATCTCAGTTCAAGGTAGCAGTAACATATACACGCTAAACAGACAAGTCTTATGGACAGTTCGATAAGAAATATAAACAATAAGTAGTAATCAATTATACAGTGATTCTTATCCTCGTCCGGACGGTTATCCCTGCAATATATATATAAGTTAGCAATAATATGCATATACATATGAGGTTCTATTTTTTGTTCGTCTTTGCATCAAACGTTAGGTATGTAAGAAGGCTAACCTAGCAGGCATCCTAACTACATGATGGTCCATGGGTTGCCCCATGATTAGCAGCGGTGACTCAAGGTTCAGCTCTGCACTAGTACGCACGTATGTCATCAGTTGTGACTTAAGGTTAAGCTCTGTACCAACATACACGAATACTAGCAGCTTTGACATCGGGGTTCCGCTCTTCACTAATAGACACAATACCCCCACTAGATCACAAGGACCGTATCTCGGGGTGCTCTCAAATATCTCCTCCAGACCGACCGATTTCCAGTGTCCCAGGAACCGTTCAAGAGACTAATACCTTGTACACAAGTTGTCCGAGACCAATGCATGAAATAAAATATCTAACAGATAATTCACATATTTAAATTGTTCAACTTGATACCATCAACTTTAATAGATGCTAACTATTCAAATTGTTTCAACTTTATACCTAAAAATTTAAAAATTTCTAAACTACCCTCCCCTCCTTCTCCGCCCCCCCCCCCCCCCCCCTCTTCACCCAAGCCACTGCCACAACCCACCCACCCCCCTCTGTTGCCGCACGCCGTCTCCTGTGCACACGCTTTCGCCACGCGACCACGCCACTGCTGCACGCTGCCCCCGCGCGCATGTCAACCCCGCGCGCCGCCCCCGCTCGCCAACCCGTCGCCGGCTCGGACGTGCCCGCCCGCTCGTGCGCTCCCACCAGCCGCCCGCGCCCTCCAACGAGGAGAGAGAGAGAGAGAGAGAGAGAGAGAGAGAGAGAGGGTGGGGAGGATGGTGGAGGGAGGGGGAAAAGGTAAGGGTAATTTAGTCCCAAAAAAATCCAGGGTACGAAATTGGTACATATCAAAGTTAAAAATATCAAGTTGAATAATTCAAATTAAAAAAAATAAAATAAAATAAAATAAATAAATAATTTGAATCGTTGAGGGTATCAAATTGCAATTAAGCCATAAAAATGCGTCCCTTAAGACCTCCAGCTTGGAAGCGGATGAAAGTGTGAAGTTACAAATGTCCCTCTTATTAATGACACAAGTCTGGGCATGGACATGGACATGCCATATGAAATGTTGTGCCTACTGGCCTTTACAAGGACTACTTATTACAGACGTCATTTGCAAACTCTCACTTGGCCACAGCAATAGCCCTCAATTTGCAGCAACAATAAGCAGCAGCAACCAAAATGACAAAGCCAATAAATGGCCTACATAATTACACCTCTCTCCTCGAGTACCGACTCTTTTTACTACCAAAATGGAGCGAGGCGTGGGTCTGTACGCTGAGGAAGACCACTCCGTGCACCCAAAGCCCTGCAATTGGTAGCAGCCTGTAATCAAGAAAACCCGACATTGTGATTAACTGGAACTTAATCCTGCACGGCTAGTCAAAAGCATAGTGTCATCAGACCCAGACCAAACATTGACCCGGTCATGACTTTGGGTGATATTCGACCCTTTCTATGAGTATCAGAATCAACAGAATCGGTAGTATCGACAGTTTCAGATCGTAGTATCGGACTTTTTAGTATGGAAAAGCAAATGACTAGTAATAAATTTAGGACAAAACATTTTAGACATTTAGGCATAAGTTTAAATAATCTAAGTGTTGTTGCATAGTAGTTTTGAAATTGAATCAAATAATAGTCACCACTACTAGTTGGTTTACCTGCGATACATAAGTTTTTTTCATTTACATGTTTTTACAATCTTATTATGCTTTTGCATCCTTGTTGATTAGTTTTTTTCAATCATTTTTTTAGTCAAATTGATTGGGAAAAAAAGACCTATTATGTTGGTATCGGTTAGTATCAGTATCGATATTGGTCGGTATCGGATCGGGACAAGCCAAGCCGTATCGGTACCGGTCGATACTGCAAACTATGGTCTAAACCAGGAGAACACCACGATTTATGAATATGAAACAAGTGTCAAACAAGGTATCATCTAGTGAAAGTAGGGTTAATACTTCAAAGAATTGTGATGCATTTCATATATGATGAGTTAGATATGGAGTTCAATGGGCTAGTTGTGTTGTTTCTTTTGCTTGTAGGACACTGTAGGTGAGGAGTACAGAACCTTATGGCTGGTAGAGTTAAAAATGATCCATGTAAAGCATAAGTGAGCACATATTACAAATAGAGTAGGAGCAGTGGAACAACAACTGAAGTGAGCAGAGATGTAAGTTCGTTTAAAGGCCCTGGCCCAGTAGCCTTCGTTTAAAGCCCATCCGGTTTGGTTTTTGCAAAACCGGTCCAGTCAGTTTTCTGATTTCTTATAAGACCCAGCCGGGTCAGCCGGTTTTGGGCAGGTTAATAACTAAAACAGTTTAAAGGTACATCCAGACCATACTGGCTACTGGGTGACGGTCCGGTCCGGTTTTGATAACGACGGTCTAAAGAGAAATATATAATTAGCAGCAAATCTAATAAATTAGCTATATGCTAGTTATTTTTTACAATACCGAGAGCTTACCACTGTTGAGGCAAAAGGCAGCATTCTCTCAGGTGGCATGCCTGCACATAAAGCTAAAGTACAAAGAATGAAATTTTCAGACATTCGATGATGCAAAGAATTGCAGATATTATAACATCTTACAGTAACCAAAATACACATACTGAGAACACTAGAAGATTCGTAATAACTCATTAAGGTTTTACACAATATGGCAGGTGACCCTTAGTTACTACACCAGACATTTTAAAGCTGCGAGTGTAAATTCTACGAATTACCACCCTAAGGTTGCATGGAGAAAATTCAATGTTTTGAAAAGTTATGTGCAAGCAACATTAATGTTCGGATTTTGGCTTGACAACCGACACTAGCTACAACAAAATGACACATCAATTGCCGCTATAGGCAAATAGAAGCAGAAGCAGTAATATAATCAAACACATCTGAAAAGGAAAATGTCTCGAACACACCATACAGAACAGCTCCAATGAAAGCATCACCAGCTCCAGTAGTATCAATTATCTCTGGAGGAGGAATAACCGCCGCCGTTCCTATTAGTAGCCTCCCACTAATTGCACCTATTCCATCTGCATTAAGTCTCAGGCTAGACTGCGATTAGAAAAAAAAAGCATACAACTGTTAGAAAGTATACGAACTACACAACTAGATTGAAGAACCATGACCGAAATCTTTTCAACAAGTGCAATGACGGAGCTTCATGAATAATAGGGATTTGAAGGTCCACAAATTTAAATATATTATAAAGCAAATCTCAACAGATTATAAGGTATAAAAATAGTCAAAAAGAGAGTATTTAGCTAGTAAAAGCACTTTCACTAACTAATTTACAAGTTAATTCTTGTAAATAAAAAGAGTATTAAGTTACCTCTTGATTTAGACTCTATATAGCCTAGGGGAACTTAGAGGGTACTTCTTGGTTGCACGAGCTTAAACTAATATCCAAAAGGTATGTCTACCTAGCCGCCAACTAGCCACCTAGGTTTTATGGCGTGGTCCTCTCATGCTCACAGCTACCCTGGCTAGGAATTTTGGCACCATCATAGAGGGTTGACGTCAGGTCGACAGTTGGTCATAAAACTGTCAAGTCTTATATGGAGCTTTCTTATGCTCCATAGCCGACCCCACTCTAATGGGAGAAGGCTTAAGTGATGATGACGATGAGAAAAAACTTCAGAAGGCATTAGATGGTGTATAGGCTGCATATTGAACCTTTTTTTTTAGAACCATGGTAAATAATCAGTGGTGCCCATGATCAAGCACTCAAGCAAATAACTTTCATGAAAGGCTGAATATTGAAATCCGAGGAATAGTGAACTGTGAGTAATAGCCTGTGTTGTGAGTATATGACACTGATCCAGACAGTGTCATACAGCAACACAGACTCGGCACCAGTGCCTATGTTGTGTATGATGCATGTCCGACACTGATGCATGTCTGACACAATGCGACATGGGCAACATCAACATTTAGAGCGACCATGTAGTTCACAGGAAAAATGAAGTTTGTGTATTACTGAGACTACTAGTCTGCCATTGATGTAAGGCATCCTACTATTAAGATTGTTCAATTCAACTAATACCAACTAAAAGAAAAGAAAAGGTGTAGGCATCTGAAAAGAATGAACCTTTGATGCAATGCACATTGGACTGGTAGAATTCTGATCAATTTTCTGCTTTAGTGACTCCACTAAGCTCTCTACGTCAGTTTCGTCATCCTCTGGAGCCTCTATCAAAGGAAATTAAAAGTTAACTACAGGAGTTTAGATACTAAAGCAAGCAACTAATATGCAAGATCAGTCCTTATCCTCGTTCCCACACTCTAGAATTCTTCGATTCAATAAAAAAAATCAAAGGGCAATCATATAATGGTTTTTATAGTAACCTTTTATGCTTCTCTCGAGCATCATGCAACCTTTCTCTCCAAGAGTCACGATTAAAAACTTGATATTTGGCAATCTCAGAAGCATGGATACTAATGCAGTTGGCACAGAGGGGGCTTCCGTCAGTTGCTGCAGTATAACATTATATTATTACATTAACATACTTCCGAACGTTTTAAAATGTAATAGACATAAATCAAGAACCAATTAGGGTGTAGATACTAAGTGTTGTCACACGAGTAATTATATATCCAGTCTAATATTGTTGAAAATTCATCTACAAAGGTAGGCGCCATTTGTTGGCTGCTTAAACTTCTTTCAATACTGAGTTCTAAGTTGCCTCTGCAGCTGTTTACTGTCGCATTATGCATCTAAACTCCATTGATTCAGCACTATATGAAGTTTTAGGATTCAAGTATTAAAATCATAACATGACAAAAATATATAATAGAACTTGAAAACGAATTTTATTTTTTCTCTCTAACCTGGGTCCATTACTCGGAGGTCTTCTTCACTCTTAAGCAGTGTTTGGACTGAACTTCCTGTTGTTTAAAGATTAACAGCCACTAGTACACCTTTCCTAATAGACTAGTACTCCTTTTAACCTCAACCCGTACTAGAAGATCACCCCTGTTTTCAAGAGGGATACATCCAATAGCATAGGTTAGACTTGGCAAGTCATGACACAAACCCATAGGTCCTGTCCTGGGTGAGAAGGGCATTGGGGTTGAATGTGGGTTAAATTAGAAAAGTAGTCCAAGATTTATTAAACTAAGAGGCCAAACCAGGATAAATCACTACTTTTAATTCTCTCTCCCAGCTCAAATTTCCGTTTCTTAAATTTGTCCTAGAATGTAACTCCTCATCTTAGTATGGCATTCATCTCGTGGTACTTAAAGAGTTTGATAATTTATCACACAACCAGTTGACGAGAAAAAATTGAAACAACATATTCCGAAAGCACCTGTAAGAGGTGTCAACTAATTAGTACACTTGGGATTGCCGCTCTCCAGCATTATAAACTAAATTATGAATCTATGATATGGCATCCATTAAAATAAGAGCAAACTTCTTGCCTGTGGAAACTTTGCTGAGCATACAACATATGTGGCCAGGTTTAGAAGCTCATCCAAACCCTCCCTTTTTCTTTCTGCATCAATTAGAATAGGTATCTTTCTTCGGGTTGCCTGCACTGAAGGATTCCAGAGGTGCTGGTTAATCACATTATTAAAGTAATCGTAGAAAAGGAAGGATGTACAAAATTCATTACTTTGTCCTACATCAAGTTTAGGGAGTTCATTGCATGAAAAGAGAAAATCACAGATATCCTGCTTAACTATACTATTAGTATAGTATATATTTAGTAATCATTTATGCCCAATAATTAAACTTCAACCGATATGCGACAGATCATGAAAAACAGGGAGAGGGTAAAAGTATCCTATTAACCTATAATTCATTAACTTTGATCATTATCCAGTTGTTGACAAAATCCAAACAAATGAACAGAGAGCAGCTCAGACAAGCTATCTGCGGCTAGTATTTTTGCTCAGAACATGTTTAATGGGAAACCATTGATATGCCTTATCAACCATAATAATTGTGGCATATAGAAGAAACTGAGTTTGCTCATTAGGGGTCCCCATTGAAACATTGAGCTGGTGTAGAATGATGATGCATTATGTGCACAGTTGGTGCATGGGAATAAGGTGATAATTACCTCTTCTGCAACAACTATAGCAGTCTCATGTAATCTAACATCCAAGTAAACCAGGTTTGCTCCTTCTATAGCAGAATATAACTTTGAGTTGGAAAGCTCATCAGGCAACATTGGAGGAGAACCAGGGGTATGAATACAAGTACGAGTTTTCCTGAAAAACAAATAATAAAAGAAAACTCAGCAAATTGCAGTTTCAATAAAATGAAAAGATTCTACTTTGTTATTGCCTCTGGTGGATTGTCTTTTAATATATTTGGACAGGAGAGAGTCGCTAACTATATACAAATAGCATGTCAACAATGTCCAAAAATGGCAAACAAGTCAACATTCCAACAAGAATATTTCCATTCAGCAAGCAAATCAACAGAAATAACCAATTGTGGCATAATGTTCTGAAAATATCCTCCTTCTTTTGCCACTATAAAAGAATTCAAAGACATGGGTCACCAGCTTGGTACATAACAATTGCAGATGAGTAGCTCAGCAGCCACTAAGTCAAAGTTTAATTTGGCTAGGAAAGATGATTTGTAACCGAATAGGAAAGCTTCATATACTATATGATTAACAATGCAAGAGGTTTTGCATTTAAAATCATAAGAATCCAAGCAGATTCTACAAAACAGAATGGTTATACTTCACGTGACAAAGCTAAAACTAAAGGAAGGTACTTACGTTTGATTGTCAACAATTATATAGGTGAATGGTGAGTTTCCTTCTTCAGAGACCTAAAAATTTACAAACTTGTTTCAAGAAACATGGAAAGGTAAATAAAATATGTTCGCTTTATACGTAAAATAACCGTCCAAAAATATAATCAAATCCATAAAATGCAACATGTTCAAAAAATACTCCCAACATCACCCCTATATACAAAAAGAAAGAAACAGGGTAAGAGTGAAACTTATGTACTCAAATGGAAGAGAGCTCATCAAATTTTAATATTTTATTTACCAATATGAGGGATTAGAAATTATAAGGGAAAATATTTCAAATCTAAAACCTATTTATTCTCGTTTTGTTCATGGTTTCTCACAATGTTTGACGCACTAGGACACACCAAAATAGGTACCAAATATAACTATATGTGAGAAACCAAAGATATTTGTTCTGATTTTGGTACCAAATATATCTATATAATGCATTTAGGAACTAAGACAACGACAGCTATAACTAAATGTATTTCAAGTCTAAGGACCAGTTCGGTTCCCAATTGAAATGGAAAAAAAAATCCATTTCAAATGGCAACTAGTGCCTCAATGAGCCATTGGTGTTTGTCGTTTTCGGCCATTTTTATATCGTCAAAACGGCAAACATTTGGAACCAAACAAATGATGTTTCCATTTGAAATGGAACAAAACTATCTCTAAATTCCGCTTAAAATGTACGAGAGAAGTATTGAACTTGGCTTTCTCTATACCATGTTTGAGTTCTTCCAATGCAACGAAACTCTAGAGTTGTAATTAGAGTTTGAGGGTTATATATTCATATTATCCTAACAATCATTATGTTTAATTGTTTTCTATTAGGATTTAGAATTCTATTTGAAGTTAAACCAATGTTACCAGAATCGTGGGTCGCTTTGGTACGTGGTACGGTACCTCAGCTGGTACGCGGTGCGGTGGGGGTAGGCTTATTCGGTACGCTATTTGGGATCGCTGTTCGTTTTTATCTGGGTCGTCTTTTGTACCATATACAATTATATAGAAGTATACACCAAATATCATTAGTTCATAACCAAAGCCATCAAAATCCGGGTCGCTAAATTTGACGAACGGGTCGCGAACGCGTTCCATTCGGGGTCGTTCGTCCTAATTCGTGGGACGTAGGGGGGGTTGACGAATTAGGCAACTATGAGTTAAACTCTTGGATGAATGCTTATAAGAGGTCAACACTGTAACTGCTTTATGGAATTTATAAGTAAAAAAAAAGAGACATTCTCTTGAGTTTCGATGTTAAATCCTCTTGTTAGATGCAATTTCAAGATCTTTATATGATTCTGTTGTTAGCTAGCCTCGAAGTAAATTCTGTTGTTAATTGACATGTGAGCTCATAACCTTTTTATCAAGTGATTCATTGAAGATTTTAACTGGAAGACGATCAAGATCTTTCCCGATTGAGAAGTGCCCACTATCACATTGCAAAATTCCATTCAGTTTTGTCCCATTTGATTGGTTAAAATATTTTTATTTAGGCTTGTCCAACCACCCCCACCCCATTGTTTTCAGTTGGCAACTACGCACCTATATCGAAATCCTGGCTGTGCCACTGCTGAAGGGAACTGAGAAAAATTCAAACTTACCACCATATAAGAAGTATCTACACCATCCTTTTCAAATTCTTCAAGCACATTTCTTCCTTGAGCATCATTAGCAACCTAAGGAGACAAGTAGATAGAGACATGTCGAAGAAGATTAGTCAATTACAACAAAGGTGATTTGGCCCCTACTTCAAAGAATAGCACATAGACATGCACAAAAAATTCAGTGCCATAAAATCTTTCCGAAATCAAGGGCATAAAACATAAAGCTCCCTTTTCAAATGATAAATAGCTTCACATGTTGGCTAGTATGCTCTCGTATCCACCCACCCACCTTCCTTCCACTCCCGCACCCATCCACCCACCACTCACAATGCAAAAAACAAGAAACAGAAGGGATGCCTTTTCCGTCGACATCTATCTCAATTGTCCCTCACCCTCTTTACCCTTGTGGATTTTGTGCACAACTGATGGTTGAAGAAAAAAGATGTATGGTTAGCGAAGAAAAGGAGTTAATTGTGAGGCATGAGTTTCATCAATAAGCAGCTTTTGTCCACTCATGGGGTAGTTGACCTCAATTAGGTAAAAGGGTGATGAGAGGGAGAGAGGTGACATTTGTCTATTTTTATTACAGTCTAGAGTATGCCTTAGTGGAGATTTGAGTAAGTAAGATGATATAAAGCCTAAAATTCAAGCATTGGGATGAAATTGAAAATTCAATAACTATCAAGCCTTCAACTAACTTACACAATTTAAATTTCCAATCACGATTATAATTTGCAAACGTGTACAATGCTCCAAACAAACCATTGAGAGTAGTTCTAAGTGTTAGAGACCGTCAAATAGTTTCCAGGCTTAGAAAACTAAGTACGGCTTTAAATATACAGGATGAAAAATTTATATGTGTTCAAATAAAAAATTGAGAAAAAGGAAATAGTTAAAAACAATGACTAGTGATCAATCACCTAAATTGCTTAGATTAAGTAATATACCCATTTGCAACACCAATAGAGAAACAATAAGCTACATTTTTACAAGAAGTTAAGAAGGTATCTACTGCGAATAAAAACAAATTATATATATATATATATATATATATATATATATATATATATATATTAGCTTGTAGTTTGAAGCGGAGATACCTTAGAGATGACCCTAGGCTGTAGGCCCAAACGAGCCGCAGCGGTCAAGGCGTTGCCCACGTTCCCGCCTCCTTCGACCTGAAAGGAAAGGTTTATGTACAAGAAACTTGGTGTACATAGCATCCCCGAAATAGCCGCCGTTGGATCTATTTTTTTGACCGAGATTAGATCCTTAAACTATCCAATTTTAATTTCAGGAAGATTCATGATGCTTAATAGCGGAGATCTCGGTACCTTCCCGCTCTTAAGTCCGAAATAGCAGACGTTGGATCGTATTTTTGACGACCGTTCAGATTAGATTCTTAAACTACCCCCATTTCTGGCGAGATTTTTTTAATATAATTAAAAAATAGAATCCAACAGCTATACATTTGTTGTTGTAACTCGCGCAAGTGGTTGGTTAGGAGTGATGAGATAGAAATTGGTAAACCTTCAAGGTGGTGCTGCGGATCTTGTCGTCGGGTTTCGGGAAGGCGGCCACCGTGGCCAGGTAATCCACCGAGACACCTCCACAGCCCAACTGAGTTTTGAGTTCAAAAATTTCATCAAAAATTGATTGATACCAACAAACAGTCTAATTAAGTGTTTAATATGGGGTGGGATAAGATTGCATGCCCACCACAACTCTATTATCTGGCAGAGGAGGAGGAGGAGGCGGCGCTGCTGATGACATCTCTGCCCTGCAAGCCCTATAGATAACTAATTGTTGGTATGTATCTATGTATGTATGTATGTATGTATGTATACATATGTATGTATGTATCCAGAAAGAGAGAGAGTATATATATTACCTTGTTATTGGGAGGAATAATCTTCTTCTTCTAGTATTGGGATTGGGATTGGGATTGGAATAGGGATAGGGATAAGGATAGGGAGAGAGAGAAGGAAGTTTTTGGGAGAGGGAGGAACTAGGTAATAAGGTGTAGGTCAGCTGCATTTCTTTCCTGTCTTCCTTTTAAACACTTTTCTTTTGTTGCTCTCTCTCTCTCTCTCTCTCTCTCTCTCTCTAGACTAGCACTTCCACTTTGAGCTCAAGTGGAGCGGATGATGTTTCCAAAGATTATGAACTGCCAATCACCACCCTGTCTTTTGGATAGAAGTAGAGCTGTCAAGTGGGCCGTATCGGACCATTTCAACACAGAATTTGGGTGAGTTAGGTCAGACCGGGCCTCTTGGACTCGTGTACTGTAACAGGCCAGGTCGAGCATAAGGATAAAAAATCTCAGCTCAGTACAACACCGTGTCCACGACACGGTAGGCTTCCGGCCGAGTCTGGGCCGAGTCGGATCTGAACCAAATAAAATAAAATAATTTTTGATATTGCCCTCTATAAGATATTAATATTACTCTCATGTTAGATTAAAAGTTGAGAACACTTTCCTGTAAGTGTCGCTAATAATTTTTTAACGACACTTACAGGGAGGTGTTCTTAACTTTTAATCTAACATGAGATAATATAAAAAATTCCTAAAATAAAATAAATAAATATCTTTTTTTTTTACTTGAATTTTTTTTTTATACTATATCTAGGTGATTAATTTATTTCTATCAAACAAATAATACTTTAACTTGAAAAATAGTTTTTTTTTACTATATCTAGATGATTAATTAGCCAATATAAAAACTAGTTTTCACTATATCTAGGTAATTAATTAGCCAACCTTTAACATCGAGTCGGACTGGACCTCGGGTCGGGACGGCTGAACCTCTCTTATGGGTCGAGATATGAGACTTAGCAGGTCCCGATATACTAGGTCAGGCCAGTCCGAAGTTCGGTATCCATGATTAATTGGATCATGCTGGCACATGGACCAATTTTTTGGGCCGAGCACGTGCCGGACTAGGCCGGACCCATCCAATTGACATGTTAAATAGAAGTTCAAAAAAAAAAGCAATAGAAGAAACAGGTTTTGAAATTATTTTCATATATGCTATCGAAACTTGTCCCAAAAATAAATAAGTTTGAGTACTACTTTCTGGAAAAAGAAAAAAAAGTATAATCAACCATAATAAGCAATCACAACTTATTTTCTTAAAACGTGGTCCCAAATTTTTTTGATAACATCAATTTATCAAGAAAATAAAATCTAAAAAACTAATTTAATTTCATGGGAAGTTACTTTCAAGAGCTTCTTCTACCATTGTTTTTTTTTAAACAACAATCCCGAAGCTGCCCAACCACCTAAGAACTACTATAATATATGGTTATATAGGGTCTTGGCAGTTTTAATCCCAAATCCATATATCTTCCCGTTCCAAAATTTGGATTCAAGTCCATCCATACAAAATATGTATATCCATCTATTCCTCATTAACCAAATAGTCCCCAAGGGCCTGTTTGGATTAGGAAATGTTTGGATGCATGGAAGTAAAATATGAAAGTGTAAAATTACACGAATTTTAAGTCACTTTTACACTTTCAATATGTGATTAAATATGAAATATGGGACACAAATTATAATAAAAAGAGATCTTCTCACTTTTATCCATTTCTTTTAAGTAAAAGTGCAAGAAATGGCACTTTTTGTATTTAATTTAATATTAGTTAAATAATCAGTACTAATTTTATATTAATAATTAATACTTATACTAATTATTTAAAATAAAAAAATACTAATACTAATTATTATTAACTTGTACTAATTTAATATTAAATAAATAATTAGCATTGATATGTTAGCTAATATTATAAAAAAAAGCAACGTAATAGTAATATTATTTAATATATTATAATTACTTAATAAAAAAAATTGTCGATATTAATTGTTAATACTTACATAAAAATACAATAGTTATCAAGATACCCTTATTATATATGATTTTAAGTTGGAGGAATAATAAGAGAATGCGAGAAAAAACGACGCACCTAAACGACAACATATTGGAAACTAAGAAAACGAAACAATGTGTTAAAAGCAAAAAAATTTAAAAAAATATTATAATATTTTATAGAATAAATAAAAAATATTTATAATTTTTTAAATAAAAGTTTTTACTTATTTTGAGTTGCCAAGGCACCATCCAACTAGAAAGATCTAGAGAGACTTTTTAATTCTTTGACACATGGGTACCTCTGCATATACCAATATCTATATTTCTAAGCATATATTTCTAAGCAGATGGGAGTTTGTTGGTTTCATAAATACAAGCTCTGCCTTGGTGGAATCCTAAGTAGATAGAGAGTAACTAACTAATAAGCACTACCACCACCAACAAATGTTCCAAGCCTGACTCTTGTCCTTTCTCTCTTGCTATTCTTTACTAACAAATAGGTTAATTATGTAGTTAGCGTGTATGAATGGTAGTCAACAGTTGTATTTGTCTCGTGGATATATTGACGTCAAGTCCAATAAAACTACGGATTTGGATAACCTTCATCTACTTAGGATAATTCTTCGGACCCAACGTAACTAACAATCTACTTAGAAAAAAAATTTTAGGTCACCTGTAAGAGGTCGGAATCGCATGTTACCCTATAGCGAAGATTTCTCAGGACAAGGGTTGGGTCATCTCTAATATGGTATCAGTTTCAGAGTTTAAATCTCGAATACAGTTTTCACTTGGACCATATCAATCAAAGTGTTGGATAATCAGCTTCGATTCGGAGAGAGGTAAAACAGTCTAGAACATCGTGGAGTATGCGACAGAGGTTGCGCGAAGAAACGTCGGAGCAGTCACAAAACTCGATCTATTTTCAACCAAAATTGAATATCACTTATATATATATATATATATATATATATATATATAAAGGGATATGAGCCGTAGGCTCATATTTCTACATGAGCCAATGCACATGTGGACCAATAGAAATGGAGTGTACTCCCATGTGCACCAGTACACTCCATTTCTATTGGTCCACATGTGCATGCCTCATATAGGAATATAAACCTGCTCATATTCCGTTTATCCATATAGGATAAACGGGATATGAGCCATAGACTCATATTTCTACATGAGTCAATGCACATGTAGATCAATAGAAATTAAGTGTACTAGTACACATGGATGTACATAAAATGTAAGAGCCAATTATTATTGGTTCACATGTGCATGATTCATATAGAAATATAAGTTTATAGCTCATATTCGATTTACCATATATATGGATTTTCAGAACCTAGTGTGCACAAATTTGGTGTCACTCGGTGTACTGATAGAAACCGGTAAGTCTCTTCTGTGCTCTCGTAGGTTCTTGCTTTTCAAGAGAAGAGGTTCTAATTGTAGTGCAGCAAGCATGCTTCATCATTATCTTCAGACGGTAGAGACAAAGTAGACGACATAAATTGTATTTGAAATCTTTAGATGAATAAAGGTTAAGATCTGTCTAACAATCACATGATATTACTTTTTGATCTTGTTTGATTCTCGCGAGGTGGTTCATGGTTCATTGCTTTCTAATTTATGTGGGTTGCGACGGTCAATATTTTCATATTTTTTGTGCACGTTGATGGGAACGGGGTCCATTTCCATGATGAATAAACATGGATTTGATCCATGGAAATCGGTCACCCATGGTTGGGTTCGGCCAAGTACTTAACCATTTTTCTGGGTGCAGTTTCTGTGACAAGATTCAGTTTTAGGAGGTTATTTCGAAGCTGTTGCAATCATTATCTGGCTCGGTCTTCAATACAAAAGTTGTTGAGAATTTTTTCTTTCTTTCATCCAGACTTTGAACCAGGTCATTTGGAGGTGTATTGAAGAAGTTATGACCATATAAAGTAGCCTATCTATTCATATTCTGCATGCATTCAGCTTGCATGTAACATTGATGATAGATGAACGAATCTTGGGAGAAGGAACAAATTTTCTCTTTGGACTTCTCCATGCAACGAATGTGATGTACCCAAGAGACATATCCTCCCTATAAATAGAGGGGAGATGGTGAAGGTTGAACACAACAAGTAACAAGAAGAACAATACACAACTTGTAATTCACCTCAAGTGAGTTTGTGAGAGAAATTGATCCTCAAATTAAGTTGTACCAATTTGAGAGAAAGCCCTTGTAATCTTTTATTTGATTATAGTGAAAACGGTGAAGAAGGGGCGGGAGGAGAACGTAGGCTCAAATTGAGCTAAACCTCGGTAAAACTTGTGTATGTTCTCTCTCTTAACTTCTCTTCTCTTCCATTTTATTTTATCTCATCACAAAGACGGAAAATGTCTTATTTTTTCCAACAGTGGTATCAAAGCACAGGTTGCTAATCTTCTTGTGTTGAGATGGAGACTCTCATTGGTGGCATTCGGATGATCAGCTTGAATGGCTGTGTCACGCCCCGATCTCCCGCAGGCAATCGGCCGTTCCCGCTAGGCGGGAATCACCCTCGCCAGCGCTCCCGCGGAACGATCGCTTAACCCATCCGGGCGTGATGCCGCACGAGCGTGAGCCACGCCCGTGCAAGGCCATGGTTCATTGGCTGGCGGTTAGAGTTCTAAGCCACAGAGTCGCACAGATTGTCCGAGTGCAGCGGAGTCATGAACGCATAGGCGATCGGTAACAGGTTCACTGAGTTTACAATATAGCGGAAGCATAGAAACACAAGTTGAAGTAAAGCAAACTCTTTTATTGATATAAACTTGTGTTACAGGCGGCGTATAGCCGGGATTACAAGTCGCTCAGGCCTCTCTCTCTGAAACAGTAAAAGCGTGCCAAGTGGCTACAACTGTGGAATGATTGTACAGGCGATAGTCAGGCGATGTTCATAACTTATGTCTTATATATGTGCTTCAGTCCCGGACGCACCGTTGCAAGGCTTCAGAGGGAACTCCTGGCCTTAGCACGCACGTTGGAGGCATCCGCATCGAACGAGGTTATCCCGCACCCTGCACACAAACTGGTGGATTATCAGTACATTGAATGCACTGGTGGGGAAGCTACTCGCCCGCTCGACAAATCCAAACACGTAATACAGGTTCCGTGCACAACTATTAAGTTGTCTTTCTAGTTGCCTTGGGATCAGTTTCATGCAGATATTGAATAGCCTAATGTGTCGGGCAGTGCGCCGTGCCATGTTAGAGGAAACACGGCGAGACTTACCAACTTACCCTCTCCTTCCCTGTCCAAGGCAAACATTGTTAATTTAAGCAGGGGCATGTATAAACATTCAGGAGCATAGCATATGCAACACGCAAACATAAGAGTCATTGAACGGGACAGTATTTGGTGTGCTCAGTTGTTGCGATGCAGTGACTCGCACGCGGATAGCCGCTAAGCGAGGATGACTTATCTATATGAACATGAGTCGCTGGCAAAGCCATAAAGGACTAATCCCAGACGAGAGTGGAATGCAACGAGAGCACACGATGCGCTACGAACCATCTCGCCCGCACACGATGGATTGCACATGTAGTCCAAGGCCAAGATGGAATGCAACCAAGTACACGATATGTTGCAAACCATCTCGCCAGCACACGATAGACTACACATGATGTGGTCCTAGGCCAAGTGGAATGCAACCAAGTACACGATATGCTGCAAACCACTCGCCTGCACACGATGAACCACACTTGAAGTTCCATCCGGATCGGAGCGGCCCCAGTGCCCCGGTGACCGTCCGTGGAACTATGTCTCGTTTTCGAGTTGTCCGCGACATGCAGGTCAGGGTCAAGCCAATCTCAGGCAACACGATTTATTTCACCAATCTCAGGCAACACGATTACACGATTACTTGACCAATTTCAGGCAACACGATTACACGTTCAGTGAGTGACTTGTCTTGATGCATTCCCCTGGTTCGGGGCTGCCTTGGGTGACCTAACGGTCCCGGATACTTGCAGGTTCGTTCAGGCACGGACGACTACGTAGTAGTCTCTCGGGGTTCGTATGAAAATATGGCAACATTCAAGCAGACAAGCATGCGTTTCTAAGGAACATAAACAGACACGTTGCTCGGACCCGAAGGTAAGCCGAGAGATGAAATCGTTAGGGACTTAGCATGCGAGGGTCTGAATATAAGCAGTATTTCATTTTCCATGTTCTAGCAAGCAATACAAGTTGGGATTATTTCCTTAGCTAGGTGCGTTGGATTTATTAGCATGCAGGGGGTGAATCACCTAGCGACTAGCATAAATATTCCAGATTTTATGTGTGCTGGCTAAGCAAAGACAAGTTCACCGTAGCCACCCACCTTAGCGATGATTCGCCTCGGTAGAGCGATACGTCTGAGCGAGCCTCTGAAAGTCCAAGCCGGATTCCTGTAGGGACAAGTCTGGATATCCTTTGCTTCTTGTTCGAGGCAAAGCCGGTCGGGACAGCTACACGATTGCCGTTTGAGACGGCAGTCCGCTTGAGCAGAACAGGGTGTTACATCCTACCCAACTTAGAAAAAGTCTCGTCCTCGAGACTTACTAAGGACAAGCAGTGATCTAGGGTTGAGGCACTCCTAGACAAGTCGTTGTACTTGTTCGTTTGGATATTCACTTGCACAAGCGTCGATCTTAGCATATCGCTTAGACTGGATCGTGCGCACTTTCGAAGGGCCCCTCTAGCGTGAACACGTCAACCAGCTTAGTGATAGCGAAGTCTCAGCACTCGAGTTTCACCTTTTTCTTAAGTCTTGGATGGTGCACTAGTTCAAGGCGTCCCTCGAATAGATGCATTCAACCAAACTTAGGGTTAGTGAAAATCGGACAAGCTACTAGCGATACTCTCAGGTGGTTCGCACAGGTTGGCACAAAGGCCACTCGCAGCATACAACCAGACAAGCAAGCATATCATTCAAAACGCATTTTGAAAGTATTTAGACTTATTGTTGGAACATCCCATCGAGGCATTGAGAGAGAGCATGCACATAACCCACGAACGAGCTTTCGAAACAGAGATATCGGATTGAAGGCCAAAGGCGTAGAAGCCAGGCTCTGATACCAACATGTCACGCCCCGATCTCCCGCAGGCAATCGGCCGTTTCCGCTAGGCGGGAATCACCCTCGCCAGCGCTCCCGCGGAACGATCGCTTAACCCATCCGGGCGTGATGCCGTACGAGCGTGAGCCACGCCCGTGCAAGGCCATGGTTCATTGGCTGGCGGTTAGAGTTCTAAGCCACAGAGTCGCACAGATTGTCTGAGTGCAGCGGAGTCATGAACGCATAGGCGATCGGTAACAGGTTCACTGAGTTTATAATATAGCGGAAGCATAGAAACACAAGTTGAAGTAAAGCAAACTCTTTTATTGATATAAACTTGTGTTACAGGCGGCGTATAGCCGGGATTACAAGTCGCTCAGGCCTCTCTCTCTGAAACAGTAAAAGCGTGCCAAGTGGCTACAACTGTGGAATGATTGTACAGGCGATAGTCAGGCGATGTTCACAACTTATGTCTTATATATGTGCTTCAGTCCCGGACGCACCGTTGCAAGGCTTCAGAGGGAACTCCTGGCCTTAGCACGCACGTTGGAGACATCCGCACCGAACGAGGTTATCCCGCACCCTGCACACAAACTGGTGGATTATCAGTACATTGAATGCACTGGTGGGGAAGCTACTCGCCCGCTCGACAAATCCAAACACGTAATACAGGTTCCGTGCACAACTATTAAGTTGTCTTTCTAGTTGCCTTGGGATCAGTTTCATGCAGATATTGAATAGCCTAATGTGTCGGGCAGTGCGCCGTGCCATGTTAGAGGAAACACGGCGAGACTTACCAACTTACCCTCTCCTTCCCTGTCCAAGGCAAACATTGTTAATTTAAGCAGGGGCATGTATAAACATTCAGGAGCATAGCATATGCAACACGCAAACATAAGAGTCATTGAACGGGACAGTATTTGGTGTGCTCAGTTGTTGCGATGCAGTGACTCGCACGCGGATAGCCGCTAAGCGAGGATGACTTATCTATATGAACATGAGTCGCTGGCAAAGCCATAAAGGACTAATCCCAGACGAGAGTGGAATGCAACGAGAGCACACGATGCGCTACGAACCATCTCGTCCGCACACGATGGATTGCACATGTAGTCCAAGGCCAAGATGGAATGCAACCAAGTACACGATATGTTGCAAACCATCTCGCCAGCACACGATAGACTACACATGATGTGGTCCTAGGCCAAGTGGAATGCAACCAAGTACACGATATGCTGCAAACCACTCGCCTGCACACGATGAACCACACTTGAAGTTCCATCCGGATCGGAGCGGCCCCAGTGCCCCGGTGACTGTCCGTGGAACTATGCCTCGTTTCCGAGTTGTCCGCGACATGCAGGTCAGGGTCAAGCCAATCTCAGGCAACACGATTTATTTCACCAATCTCAGGCAACACGATTACACGATTACTTGACCAATTTCAGGCAACACGATTACACGTTCAGTGAGTGACTTGTCTTGATGCATTCCCCTGGTCCGGGGCTGCCTTGGGTGACCTAACGGTCCCGGATACTTGCAGGTTCGTTCAGGCACGGACGACTACGTAGTAGTCTCTCGGGGTTCGTATGAAAACATGGCAACATTCAAGCAGACAAGCATGCGTTTCTAAGGAACATAAACAGGCACGTTGCTCGGACCCGAAGGTAAGCCGAGAGATGAAATCGTTAGGGACTTAGCATGCGAGGGTCTGAATATAAGCAGTATTTCATTTTCCATGTTCTAGCAAGCAATACAAGTTGGGATTATTCCCTTAGCTAGGTGCGTTGGATTTATTAGCATGCAGGGGGTGAATCACCTAGCGACTAGCATAAATATTCCAGATTTTATGTGTGCTGGCTAAGCAAAGACAAGTTCATCGTAGCCACCCACCTTAGCGATGATTCGCCTCGGTAGAGCGATACGTCTGAGCGAGCCTCTGAAAGTCCAAGCCGGATTCCTGTAGGGACAAGTCTGGATATCCTTTGCTTCTTGTTCGAGGCAAAGCCGGTCGGGACAGCTACACGATTGCCGTTTGAGACGGCAGTCCGCTTGAGCGGAACAGGGTGTTACAGGCTGCAACTGGATGATATGGAAGGCGAAGATGATGGGCCTTCTCTATTGCAAGGATCTCTATGCACCGGTTGAAGGAGAATCTTCCAAGCTGGAATCCATGACGGTGGAAGAATGGAAGAAGATCGACCGGAAGACCATCGGCACCATTCGACAATTGGTGGATGACACTGTATTCCATCATGTGTCGAATAAGACTTCGGCGAACAGCTTGTGGAAGAAACTTGAAGATCTCTACGAGAGGAAGACCGCCGACAACAAAGCTTTCTTGATTTTGAAGCTTGTCAATCTCAAGTTCAAGGAAGGTGATTCCATATCTGAACATCTGAATAAAATTTAAAGTATTGTTAATCAGCTTGCAGCTATGAAGATGGTGTTGGACGACGAGCTTCAAGCCCTTCTTCTGCTTAGCTCATTACCGGATAGTTGGGAGACTCTGGTGGTGTCTCTTAGCAACTCCGCATCTGACGGAGTTGTATCCATGAACCAAGTTACAAACAGCCTCTTGAATGAAGAAATTCGAAAAAAGTCATCTGGATCCTCCCATTCTCATGCTTTTGTCACCGAGAATAGGGGGAGGAGCAAAAGCCGACAGCCTCAGAACCGAGACAAGTCGAGAGAGAAATTAAAGGCTAGGAAATGCCACAAGCTCAAGCGAGAACAAAAGAAAGGACCAATGAGAAGTAATGAAAGAATGAAAGTGCAGTAGTTGTCACTGACAATAAAATCGTGCTTTTCTCGGCATGTGAAGAAGACTGTGCAAATCTCACTTGCCAAGACTCAGAATGGGTGATTGATTCTAGTGCCTCCTACCATGATACTCCCCGGAAGGACTACTTCACTTTGCTTCGTGAATGTAACCTTGGAATGGTAAATATGGGTAACAAAAACTCTTCTCAAATTCTTGGCATTGAAAATATTTGTGTTACCACTAACCGGAACAAAGATGGTTCTAAAAGATGTTAGATTTGTGCCCGATCTTTATCTCAATCTTCTCTCCACCGGCAAGCTTGATGAAGAAGGATACACAAGCAGCTTTGGTAAAGGATGTTGAAAGCTTACCAAAGGATCACTTGTACTGGCGAGAGGAAAAAAGTGCTACAATCTCTACAAGACTCAATTTCACTTGGAGAATGATGAACTTGGAACAGTGGAAGGTACCTCTATGGATTTGTGGCACAAGCGGCTTGGCCACATGAGCGAGAAATGACTACAAACTCTCGCAAGACGACAACTACTTCCATCTATACAAGGTACAGCACCATCCCACTGTGATCATTACTTAATTGGAAAACAACACCGGGTAGCTTTTGTTAAAAATTATAACAAAAAAGAAACCAGCATATTGGACTTAGTCTATTCGGATGTGTGCGGACCCATAAATGTAAAAAAAATTAGTGGTGCCCCAACTTTGTGACCTTCATATATGATGCATCTAGAAAAGTGTGGGTGTATGTCATAAAAGCCAAAGATCAAATCTTTGAAGTTTTCAAAGACTTCTATACCAAAGTAAGAAGAGAAACCGAAAAGCTCTTGAAGTGTATTCACACGGATAATGGTGGTGAGTATACTTCAAGGATGTTTGAAGATTATTCTTCTAAATATGATATTAGACACCAAAATACTGTCCCACACACACCATAACATAATGGGGTTGCAGAAAGAATTAACCGCACAATTGTGGAAAGCATAAGAAGTATACTATCCTTAGCAAAATTACCAAAAATATTTTGGGGAGAGACAGTGCGAACAGCATGCTACTTGATAAACTTGTCCCCCTCAGTTCCTTTGGATGGAGATATTCCTGGAAGAGTTTGGAGTGAAAATGATATTTCCTATCCCCACTTGCGTGTATTCGGGTGCAAGACATTTGTGCATGTACCTAAGAAAAAAAGAGCAAAACTTGATGATAAAGCCATTCCATGCATCTTCTTAGGATATGAAAATGATGAATTTGGATATAGGTTGTAGGATCCTATAAACAAAAAAATTGTAAGGAGCAGGAATGTTGTATTTTGTGAAGATAAAACACTTGTTGATTTTGAAAAAAGAAGAAGAGCCACAAAATACTTACATTGTCCCAGATCCAATCTCCACACCTATTGTTATTCCTTCTCTTATGCTAGAAAATAATAATTTTCAAGATGTACAGAAAAAAGAAATTACAGGTTTTCCAGGTTCTGATCAGGGGGAGCATGAACATGCAGAACCGTCGCATATGGATCAGCCACCAACACCTCAGTTGAGACGATCGGAGAGGGAACGACAATCCTCAACTAGATATCCTGCTTTAGAATATACTATGGTGACAGATGCAGGTGAACCAGAAAGTTTTCATGAAGCACAAGTCAATGAAGATCATGCCAAGTGGAAGAAAGCTATGCAAGAGGATATGGATTATTTGCATAAGAACCACACTTATGACCTGGTGGAGCTACCAAAGAACAGAAAATCCTTGAAGACCAAATAGGTGTTCAAAATCAAGAATGAAGGAAATGGCCAAGTCAAGTACAAAGCTCGCCTCGTGGTGAAAGGTTTCAGTCAAAAGTAAGGTATTGACTATGAAGAAATATTTTCTTATGTTGTGAAGATGTCTTCTATTCGCATTATTCTTGGTCTTGTTGCTTCCCAAAATCTTGAAGTTGAGCAACTAGATGTGAAGACTGCATTTCTCCATGGTGATTTGGCGGAAGAAATCTATATGGAGCAGCCAGAGGGTTTCAAGGTAAAGGACAAGGAACACTTGGTTTGTAAATTGAAGAAGAGCTTGTACGGGCTCAAGCAGGCACCGCGATAGTGGTATAAAAAGTTTGATTCTTTTATGCTTGACCATGGGTACAAAAGAATATCTGCAGATCATTGTATTTATGTCCAGAAGTTCTCTAATAATGATTTCATTATTCTCTCTCTATATGTTGATGATATGCTTGTTGTTGGAAAAGATATGTCTAAGATTGACAAGTTGAAGAAAGAGTTAAGCAAGTCCTTTGATATGAAGGACTTAGGAGCAGCACAATATATATTTGGAATGAAGATCTCTCGGGACAGAAGTGCGAGAAAGTTGTGGCTATCACAAGAAAGATACATTGAACGTGTTCTGGAGAGGTTCAATATGGTGAACTCTAAGCCAGTCAGCACACCGCTAGCAGCTCATTTTAAGCTAAGTGCACAACAAAGTCTTTCAAGTGAGAAGGAAAAGGAGGAGATAAAGAGCATTCCATTTGTCTCGGTCGTCGGAAGTTTGATGTACTCAATGGTTTGTACAAGACCCGATATAGCACATGCAGTTGGAGTGGTAAGTCATTTTCTTGCAAATCCTGGTAAAACATATTGGGAAGCAGTAAAGTGGATCCTAAGATATCTTAGAGGAACATCTAAATATTCTTTATGTTTTGGAGATGAAAAACCTATCTTGGAAGGTTACACTGATTCTGACATAGGAGGTGACTTGGATAAGAGAAAGTCCACATCAGGATACTTGTTTACCTTTGCAGGGGGAGCCCTATCATTGCAATCAAAGCTGAAAAAGTGTATCACTCTATCCACTACAGAAGCTGAATATATTGCTGTTACAGAAGCCAGCAAAGAGCTCTATGGATAAAGAATTTCCTAAAGGAGTTATCTCTCAAGCAAGAGAAGTACACTCCATATTGTGACAGTCAGAGCGCTATTTGCTTAAGTAAAAATGCTACCTATCACTCAAGGATAAATCACATCGATGTACGTCATCACTGGATCCGAGATGCTTTGGAGAATCGCTTGATGCATATTAAGAAGATTGATACAAGACAAAATTCGTCTGACATGATGACGAAGCATTTACCAAAAGAGAAGCATAACTTCTGCCGTAGGAAGGCAGGTATGACTACTGTTTGAGAACTTTCTCCTCATAAGGATGGAGGGGGAGATTGATGGGAACGGGGTCCATCCCCATGATGAATAAACATGGATTTGATCCATGGAAATCGGTCACCCATGGTTGGGCTCGGTCAAGTACTTAACCATTTTTTTGGTGCAGTTTCTGTGACAAGATTCAGTTTTGGGAGGCTATTTCGAAGCTGTTGCAATCATTAACTAGCTCGGTCTTCAATACAAAAGTTGTTGAGAAAAGTTTTCTCTTTCATCCAGGCTTTGAACTAGGTCATTTGGAGGTGTATTGAAGAAGTTATGACCATCTGAAGTAGCCTATCTATTCATATTCTGCATGCATTCAGCTTGCATGTAACATTGATGATAGATGGACGAATCTTGGGAGAAGGAATGAATCTTTCCTTTGGACTTCTCCATGCAACGAATGTGATGTACCCAAGAGACATCCTCCCTATAAATAGAGGGGAGATGGTGAAGGTTAAACACAAGAAGAACAATACACAACTTGTAATCCTCACACTTGTAATCCACCTCAAGTGAGTTTGTGAGAGAAAGTGATCCTCAAGTTAAGTTGTACTAACTTGAGAGAAGGTCATTGTAATCTTTCGTTTGATTATAGCGAAAACGGTGAAGAAGGGACGGACGGAGGACGTAGGCTCAAATTGAGCTGAACCTCGATAAATCTTATGTGTGTTCACTCTCATAACTTCTCTTCTCTTCCATTTTATTTTATCTCATCACAAAGACGGTAAAGTTTTTGTTTTTCCCACCACACGTCTCTGATTTTTTTTTTTTTTTTTTAAACGGAACAAGACTGGAAAAAAAATGCTCCTTGTCTATGAAATATGCTTATGCCCTTTCTTGCAGAGTAGTAGTGATTTGTGCCAAGTCATTGATAGACAATCTTTACCAAATTATTAAAGTGGTTATTACAAATTTACAACCAACAAGTCTACAGTGTACAATAATTGCCAACCATTGTATATTTGCTATAGTGCTTTTTTCCTTTAAACCAATGATAACCTTGTTTTAGTAAAGAAATTTATAGCAATCACTATAAAACCCACATAGGGACAACCAGACATGCAGTAGGCCGGTGGTGGGATGGCACTATCAAGCCTACTGCATTGTCTCTAAAGTCGGCCTCCATTTGCTGTCAAGATTCAAGCATTAAGGGGAGATTAAGATATATAACTAACACACTTACTTACTATCGTTTCTAGTGTTAGTTGAGCTACACTTCAAGTCTCTTAACATCATCCATTGGTGTTGTCGATCAAAGTTTGAAGCTTGCATCCTGAACGCGCGATTGAACAATAGGTTGTGTACATCTTCATCTAAAATTTATATTGGACTGGGTTACGGCACGGGATGTTGAGAATGCGATGTGTGATTCGAATCGGAGTTAGTCCATGAGGTACAATATATATTACACTGGGTTCACAGAGTACAAAATTACATGACTACTTTGGACGGCTCTAATTGAAGAGACAGATTGTGTCGAACGTTCATGCGTATAATCGGATTATATGGACTATTTTGTCAAATTGAAGTAGGAGCGTCCTCTATAAGATGGGATGGAGTTGATAATTTGGTCCCATATTTGGTAGAAAATGAGATCATGAGGTGTAGATAATTGGAATTGGTCCATGCAGTGCATGCAAATTTTATTTTAAGACATATAAGTCCAGTCCAATATCACATCTCATGGACCAACTCTGATTTGGGTTGCACCGCATACCCAACACGGAACGACGTGACATTTACGAAGGAGGCGGTAACTCGGACTATTCTGCAGCTTGAGTTGCAGTAACTCGAGCAACCAAAATTACTCCTAACTCATGTTTTCACTGAGAGGAGCAGTTCTCTCTGAAAGCATGATCTCCTTATTGACCCTCAACTCAAAAGTCTTTTCTTATCCTCACATATTTCTGTCTCGAGCATGGAGCATGGAGCGTGGAGCGCGGCCTCATTTAATATTTATCACCAGACTCCCATTGTAAGAAAGCATATATATATATACTTAAGTAACACCTTCACTCGCTCACTCTGTGCTTGGCCATAGATCTCGAGAGATGGGCGTTGTGACTAGCAAATGCTACACCCGAAACTATGACACACCAATGCAACTCAAGGCCAGGATCCAAGTCCTGGAGGAAGACATCAGGCAGCTCAGGGCCGCGCGAGAGAGCGAGGCTCGTGCGTACGTGGAACGGAAGAAGGCGTTTGACGCGAGGGAGAGGGAGAGGGAGAGGGAGAGGAGGAGGCACGAAGAGGAGGAGGAGGAGGAGGAGGCGGCGGCAGTGAGGATGAGGAAGGAAGGGCAGCATTGGTTTGGAAACGAATGCTTGGTGGAGCACATGGACGAGGAGCGGGCGCAGAGGGAGGTCGCCGTGGAGAAGTGGAAGCAGCTCTACCTCACCATCAAGACCGAGCTCGACAATCTCATTCTTCGGACTCGACAAGGTGAATTTTTCCTCCTTTTTTTTTAGCCCACCGTAAATTTGGCACCAAATAGGAGGGTTGACATTAGATTGACACGACACTCTGTCATAACTTTTGTAAGTACTATAACATCGAGCAGCTTACAATTTCAACAACAACAACGACGACGACACCCCAATCTCTTAGAAAAAATAAATTTTGGTATATCTATTAAGTTCTCTTAAGAGTCATGTTCATAATGAATGAAGAGCTCTGTAACGTTCAAGAAACTTACTGAAATCACACGTTACTCGGAAGTTCTTTTTCCTCATGAGAGTGCTTTTATTGAAGTAGTTGTTACATCTAACAGTCAAGTACTAACTGTAAGTAATGTTAACTTTCGCTTTCATGCCAAGATAAGTTAACCATTATGTTAATTAATTGTGGAATGGGCTTGTTTCATTTGTATAAAAACTAGCAATATTAATTTCTCAGGTATATGGACCAGACTAGCACAAATTTAAAAACGATTGAAGTAATTTGAGTAAAGTCAAGCTTCTCAAATCGAGCTTAATTCCTATGTTCAAGTTCATCTCATTAAGTAAATCAAACTCAAGTAAGCCAGAGTGAAGCTTCTATTGAGTCTGAGTTGACGTTGCAGACCCACATGAAAGAGAAAGGAAGTAAGGAGGCCAACTGATATGTACCCAAGCTGTGTCCTGCATGTTACTGATTCCTTGCGGAGGGACAAACAATGGCTCATCAATCACAGTCGGACATTATTTACTTTTGTCCCTTTCCCTCATCAATCACAGTCGAAAATAACCAAAATTGAGAAGTGACTCACAACAAGGCCCATGGAGAAGAAGTTTAAAGAATTTTGTCCTGTCACATCCCAACTATATTTTATGGTATCTAATGCTCGAGTAAAGTATATCAAGACTAACTTTTAAGAGCTAGCTAGTGACGTGACCATAAGACTTGACGTTGCATCCTAATGGATGTCGAACAAATAGTGATCTCTCTCTCTCCATCGAAACCTCGTGGTAATAGCCATATATATATATATATATATATATATATATATATCCTTTGCTGGTTAGGGGGGCAAGTTTTGTTCGGAGCGGAGGAAGGAATGATTGGAGCGCTGCGTAGGGAGCTGAAGGGCAAGGAGGAGACCATCGAAGCATTGCGGTCACGCCTTGCCGCGACGGAAGAAGAAGGGATGCAGAGAGAGAGGGAGATCGACATCCTAAGACAGAGCCTAAGGATCCTCAGCAACACGAAGAAGAGGAATATTAGCATCCGAAAAAATCTACGACGACGCTTCCTCTCATGATCAATTAATACTCCAGCTCTCATGAAAGTATCATCACAATTGTATATCGAAAGAATTAATGTCAAGTATGTTCATCTTCCATGTTATATATGGTAGTATATACATGGATGAACTTTCTCATTGCCTTTTTGTACATTTACATATCGGGACTGCTAAGTTGTCTGCCACACGCAGGTCAATCGGTGGCGGGTCCAAGCTAACAAGGGAGGCCAATGGGGTGGGGGGGTGGGGGGGGGGTGTCGGCCACGCAGCGGGGCTTTTCTATGGAAAATGTTACATTTCTCTGTAATAGTACACTCTTGAATGAACCACTTTGCTAGTACCCAACAACTAACCTTGCTATAGCTCCGCAGGTTGACCACCTCAACAGGCTATTCTGTTAACTTATTTACAAATTCTTACAACCGTTTCTTTTAATTTCCTTTCATTTCTACAACAAATTATTTTTGTTTAGCGGATCTCACCACTGTTAATCGTTACAGCAAGATACACTTGATTTTTTGGTAATTGTTTATGGTTAAGTCTTCATAAACTTGTACAAAAATATCAATAACAATCTCAAATTGAGATTCTTGTGATTCATAAAGTAAGCAAAAATCTTATTAAAATCATAATGGATGGTCGTACAAGTCTTCTGGATGCCAGCTTCACAAGCTTGAAAAACTTGACGGCAAGCAGTATAATAACTAGGAGAGGAAGATTAGGCTAAAGCTTATACTCTGGCAATATGGAGTACATTCTATTTGAAACAAAACTTGTGCATAATTATAAAGATGGATGAACATTGAAGCTATTGTTGTTGTGATAACTGCAAAGCAACAGTAGAAGAGGGAATAATCTCCGTAAGTTGCTTTACCATCAACTCTTTGGAGAACAACTTAACTGGATCCTATAACAAGAAATAAATTAAAGGCTATAGACATCTGGGAATCTCTTGAAAAATAATATAAGGACAATAAAAATATTCAAATCTATCTCATTAACAAATTCATGATGATTGAAACAAAAAACGTTGTTGCCCCAACTGAAGAAGCTCGTGAAACATCAGCAGAAGCTGGAGGAATATACCTCTAGTTGATAAGATTGTCGTGGGAGTTATACTCTTTAAACTCCCTACAAGTTGAGATCGCTTTGCGGATGACATGTACTGTCACGTCCCGATTTCCGCAAGGGCCGATCGTCCTCGCTTTAGTGCCTTGTGGAACCGATCGTCCTCGCTTTAGTGCATTGTGGAACCGATCGTCCTCGCATGGACGTGATGCCGTGCAAGCCTAAGTTGCGCTTGCACAAAGCCAAGGCTTTAAACAAAGACAAATAAGTTATTCAGGATAGAAGCAATGTCACAATAATGCAGAGAAGTAAATGAACACAATAGTATAAGAAAATAATCTCTTTATTGATATTAAAGAAGTGTTACAAGCGGCGCTTAGCCGAGATTACAAATCGCTCAAGCTCTCCCTCAATTACAATTACGTTGTTCCATACATTACATCCCTTTATACAAAAATAGCTCAAAATATCTCGATACATCACAAGGCATCGACTCCAGATTTTTGGCTCCTAAGGATGAGGCTCGGGTATCGCTTCTTCGAACAACCCAGTACATGCGAACATAAATGGTGGGGGCTCAGCACTTTGGAGAAAGTACTAGTGAATATAAAAGCAACGAACAAAAACAACACTCTCTAAAACTAACATTAAGTAATCATGTTATAAAATATTTCATTACTAGTAATCTTGCTACTTTTACCTAGGTTCATTTCATGCAGTTCAGGATCAAGTCAGATTACTTCTTTTTGAAAACATCTTTGAAAACAGTTTGCATACTCAATACATTCAAGTATGCTATAGAGGCATTGTTCTATTGTGCAGTGCACAACATGTATCGTGAGTCATATTCATTAACTTTATAGAAATATAAGCTATCTCTAGTGGACTATGCATCTCAGTTCAAGGCAACAGTAACATATACACGTAAAACAGACAAGTCTTATAGGCAGTTCGATAAGAAATATAGACAATAAGTAGTGATCACTTATACTGTGATTATTACCCTCGACCGGACGATTATCCCTGCAACAAACATATAAGTTAGCAACAATTTGCATATACATATGAGGTTCTATTTTATGTTCGTCTATGCATCAAATGTTAGGTATGCAAGAAGGCTAACCTAGCAGGCGCCCTAACTACATGATGGTCCATGGGTTTCCCCATGATTTGCATCGGTGACTCAAAGTTCAGTTCTGCACTAGTACATGTGTATGCCAGCAGCTGTGACTCAAGTATGTTGGTGCAGAACTTAACCTTGAGTCACAGCTGCTGGCATACACGCGTACTAGTGCAGAGCTGAACCTTGAGTCACCGATGCAAATCATGGGGCAACCCATGGACCATCATGTAGTTAGGGCGCGGCGTTGCAGCAGTTTGCCCGCGCGCGCTGCGGTCTCCCTGTTGTGCGACAGAAACAGCCGCGTCTCGTGGCTGCTCCTTGCCCCCGCGCGGGCGGGGGGTTGGACAAGTTTCCTCTAAAAATGACAAGCTCCTAGAAAATATATTTGATTATTTAGAACCTAAAATAAAAGTTTGGAATATTTTTAATTATGTTTGACCCTAACATAAATTCTTGAAAGTCCTAGAAAAATAGTGTTACTAGTTTTCAATTAATCAAAAATTGTGAAAAAATCTCAATGGCCCCAAATTAACCTAATAACAACATTTAAGCTATAATTTTAGGATACGGAGATTACAAGTCCACCCTCCTAAAAAAATTATCCTCAAAATTTAAGACAGAGCAAATACAAGAAGGAAAATTACCTCATGGTGCAAAAAAATAGGGGTAACGCTCTCGCATCTCATCTTTTCGTTCCCAAGTGCAAAAAGATAGGTGCAGCGCAGGTACGGTTCAAGTGCGGTGCAGGTGCATATGCAGACCTATGGGCCGAGATGTGTGGGACATTCGGGCCGGAATGTGGTGGGCCTTCGGGCCAAGTTTGTAGACCTTCGGACCAGGAGTATGTAACACAATTATCTCTTCAATATATATATATATATATATATATATATATATATATTGTTCATATTCCTATATGAGTCATGCACATGTGGACCAATAGGAATAGGCTCCTACATCCCATGTATACCCATGTGAATTAGTACACTATATTCCTATTGGTCTACATGTAAACCGGATATGAGAATTATTATTTTTTACGGTTCAGATTAGATTAAAATCTTTATATATATATATATATATATATATATATATAGAGAGAGAGAGAGAGAGAGAGAGAGAGAGAGGACCAAGATTCTCGCATGCACTTAAGTATCTCGTATGATTCTCATGATAGCAATCGTTGCATTGATTTTTTTGACGGTTCAGATTAGATAAAAATCTCACAAGAAATTAGATAGTTTAATGATCTAATCTAAAACGTGTTGTTATTTTGAGAAACACTATTTCGCACCACACGGCTAGCAGTCGTTTCGCAACGCATCCGTAAGCCAACATGGTATCCTCCAATTTGACTCTCAACCAGTGTTTTAAAAATCAGATCGGACCGGTCGGTTCAACCGGTTGACCCGTGAACCCATAATTTTTCTGATACGATTCAGTATTGACCCACTATTTTTTCAAAATTAGATTGTGAATGAATATTTTTGTACAAATCAGTGACCATAAGAGATTAAACTTGGACCACTTAGATTAACCAAGTGGTTGAACCAAGTGGTTGAACCGATTTGATCCGATCCAGCGCCTTCGTCGAATCGATCTCGGTCCGAGTTTTAAAAGACTGCTCTCAACACAGTCCTCCTATCAAATATGGATGTTTGTGTCTCCAAATTTTATCACGACACTTTGTGAGTCGAAGGGTAAGAGTATTTGTTAAACTTTTCGTTGACATGATGTTTTTGCTTTTGTTGTGCATTGTGCATGCACAAATTAAACGTATTTTACATGGATTAAAATTTACAATTCCAAATATTTTATTTCTATTTCTATCCTCTTTCACATACTACCCACATTTGCATGTGAGAGGAACAAAAATAAAGTTACATTCTCTTCAGGTGCTCCAACAAATGATAGCTTCTCAAGTCTCAACCCTCTTCGACTACTATTTTGTTTTTAAAAAAAAGATGTCATTTACTCGTTTTGTGACGTAGTTTATTTTAAACATATACTACAACTAGGTCTTGGCTTGGAGAGGATTGTACCATTAGCTTTTAAATATTTTATTAAGATGTTGTTAATTAACAATACTACGTACACCTTCAGCATTCCAAAGTTTTAACTGACATTGATCCTAAAGAATCTTTCATTTAGTTACTGATATATGTTCGATCGATTAACGTATGACTTTTCAAATCTTTATTTCTAATAAAATCAAAATGATCTCTAGTTTCAAATCTCTAATTTCTAATAAAATCAAAATTTATTGGATAAAAAATTTAGAATGAGGAAAAAAAAGACTTCCGAGCCAATTTTATATTGGATAATGACAAACATACATTCTGACATCTTACGTACCAGCAACGAAAATAAAAATATGTTATTTAAAATAAATTACTCTGTATTGTAAAGTCATAAACATAAACAATGTATATTAAAGAATCAAATCGATTTCGAAATCGAGGTTTGAATTTGGTTCAATGTCCTTAAGAAAATATCCGTTCCGTGCAGGTGTCTACGGTTTAATGGCGTTAGTCTTCAAGAATACAACGACACTCCTTCTCCTCCGGTAACAGTACTTCATGACACCGCAGAATCTGACGAAGCAATGATGGTTGTCTCTCTCTTGGACTTGATGCTTAAATGTATGAATAAATAAATTGATTGGATCCATGACTCTTTTATAAAAGATGAAGAGACACAAATATTAATGGACACAATATTTCCTTTCAAAGAGACAACCATTTAAATATTCATTCAATAATTAAATTATTTCCAACAAAATCTATGTTTTATATATAAATTTTCTTCATCGTTCCGTCTCTAGTCAGTCGCTATGCAACGAGTGCTTTTGTTCCGTTGTTGACATCAGTCGCTATTTTACTGTATTTTTGTAGTACCTTTCATATGACTAGAATTCGTTAACTAAACTAAACTACATCATGCAAAATCGTATGTAATATTTGACGATATATTACGCATCTTGCTAAAAATCGAACTTTCTTCATTATGCCTCTTGGTCTACTTAGAATGGTTATACCAGACCAAAACAGATCGTATCGTTTACACGTGACTAGACTATGTCCGTTTCAGACTCACGAACAGTCAAATAAAAATGAGAAGGCCTACTAATTAAAATAGGTTATTTCTAAAAGCACATCCAAAATTACTCAGAACAGTCTAATTTTTAGGACTGTCAAAAAAAATTTGACAATCCTTCTAATAAGTAGAACTGTCAAAAATATTTAACAGTATTTTCAATAGGTAGGACTATCAAAAATTTGACAGTTCTAAATGTTTAGTACTGTCAAAAAGATTAACAGTCCTTCCAATAGATAGGACTGTCAAATTTTTTTACTGTCCTAATGGATTATCCTAAGTAAAGAATAATGTGCCTATAGAATTAATTTTAAAATATGAAATAAGTGGTAGTGTCCTACGGACACACCCTAATTGCGTAGAACCCCAAAATATATCGTTATTTAGGCCCTCACATTATCTTAGAAAAGTCTGGTTAGCAAGTTTTGGAAAAAATTCTGAATTAAAATTTTGATTGTATCGACAATGTTTACATAATCAGGAGGTCTTGATTCATTCCAACTTTCATTAATTTGTCATTAATAGACAATATCTCTATTTAGTTATTTATTTATTTATTTTAACAGCCGAGCCGACGAATCTATATAATGTTCCGTGTATTTTCTAACCAAATCAAATTAAACAGTTCAATAGTGCCACATAAATATTATAACATTTACTAATGTGAATTGATGATGACAACTAGACAAGCGAGGCTGCTCCTTGAGCTGCAGAATTTTCCACTTTGTCTCTTTTGTCCATATCCAAGTTGTTGGAATTTAGTACAACTACTGTACTAAGGAGGACAAAGGAAAAAATAAAAAATTGTGGAACTACACAATAAAAAAAATGAAAAATTCATGGAAGAATGATTCATACTAAAGCACGGATTTTCCTACTTTGCTACAAACTGAAACAAAAAAAACAAACTTATCCATATTTTTGGTGGTTCTACTTAACTTTCAACTGCAAATTTCAGATCATTTCTAGCAACTATGAAACTAAAATAAATTAGTTCCTGCATTTACAAGATTATTTATTTTTACCAAACAAACTGCTTACAACGACATGTAGTGTTCATGTACTGCATACTCAGGCCGGCCTAAGAGTAAGCCACCCCCTTCATAAGCAACCATCCAGTCTATTTGGTTTTTTAGGGCCGATCCAGCCTAAACTCAACTTAAACATATATTTACATCATTAAGGATCAAGTGACAACCAAAATTAGTTCCGGCTAAGACAACCCAACATTTCCATGTGCATAGTCCCTAGTCATATTATAATATTTATTTTGAATATATATATATATATATATATATATATATATATATATATATATATATATATATATATATATATATATATATAAGTAATTGAGTACAAAATGTTAAAATATGCCATGCCACTCTCTTTTCTTTCCTTTTCTTTTTCTTTTTAGAGTTGCAACTTTATATTTTTTAGACAGCAGAATACATCAACATCAACAAAAGGGTTAAAAAAAACACTTCAATAGTACCACATAAATATTATAATCTTACTAAAGTGAAGAGAATCGCCTACACCTCAGAATAAAATGACCAAATCTAAATTGTTATGACCATCGTAGATGTAGACCGACTAAAGATGGAAGACAAGAAGGGCAATATTGAGAGTATATGATGAGAAGGACAAGTTATTGTTGACAAAGGTTTCACATTTGGAATTTCATAGGAGGAATGGATGTACATGTTACACTACAAGATTCAGCAATGTAACTGAAAGAAAACAAGATGTCAATGATAATAATATTGGAACTGGACTGAAATAAACTGCAAGAAACAGTTCCGAGTATGAAATCCTTCAAATTTTACACATCAGATTTTAAGACTGGCAATAAGAATGAAATGAAAGGGAACATGTTTATACAGTAGTCCCAAGGTTTCATTCTCAGTTCGAAGAATCGAAGTTCACAAAAGAGGAATGAAGATAGATTTTACACTAAGATTCAGCCATATAGCCAATAGAAAACAAAAATGTCAAAAATGGTCTGTTTTATATTGGAGCTGGACAAAAAATAAACTGCAAGAAAAGCTGTTTACATATGAAATCCTTCAAATTTTGCATATCAGATGGATGAGAAATGAATCACCATCCAAGGGCCATCCCACCACTTCCTCCAACCACAACATGGGAAACACACATCAGAAGCCACAGAACATGTTACAACTGTACATTTTAAAGAAAGGAAAACTCTATGGGGGTAGAGGGGAAATCAGATTGTCCTCACAAATTAAAAACCCTAATTCATCTACATATTGGAATGCCGCAAAGGATGTCCATGCTCGCTCACGCTCCCTCTTAATCTATAAAATGCCTGCCGCTGCCTTTTGGTTCTCAAAGGACCTGAACTATTGTGCCTAGCCAAGGATTCAGGCCTCCCTACCAAACCAGAGACCGAATGAGGCCTCTGTATTTCTTCCATGGAAGCCGAGCCGTACTCCATAGTCATGAAAGGAGAGGTATGACCATAAGGACCAAATGCTAGTGGAGGGGAGGCCCCACTCCACCAACTGCTCCCGGCGCCAAAATCCCCCCTATATTCATAATCTGGACCGGATGAAGACTCCTCCTTACTGTAAGAATCTTCACAGGCATCTTCTTTGCTGCTGCAAATCAGCTTTAGTGCTTGCACGACTTCTCCCATGAACGGCCTCTGGGAGGGCTCGGACTGGACACACATTGAAGCTACAGCTGCCACTCTAGCCATGTTATCGAATTCGCATTTTCCTTGCAAGGAGGGGTCCAGGAGTTGCTCGAGACCTTCCCTACTCCCCAGCAGTGGGCGAGCCCAGGTTACAAGGTTCTCTGGATCCTGAAAGTTTGAGACATACACAGGTTTACGACCAGATAAGAGCTCTAAAAGCACAACTCCGTAGCTGTAGACATCACTCTTGATTAGAAGGTGCCCGGTCATTGCATACTCAGGAGCAACATACCTGTAAAAATCGGATTCAAATATAATTACAGTAGGATAAGTTACATGTGAATATTGTTCATTAAATGAAAATTGGCCATAAAAGGGATAATAATTCATGAAGTTAAATGCAAGGAACAAGGTACAAGTTATTCCAAAGAGAAGTTTTTTAATTAGTCAAATGGCATGAAGATCGGACATGGGACTTGATGGATTCATGAAGTATAGAACAGTCTGATATTTGGAGTCATGAAATCATATGCATTTGTTGACGATCTTGAAAGCTTTCTTCGGCAATGCCTTTGTCGACATCCATGGCTTGAAGTTTGAACTTGTTACCATGGTAAGATGGTAGATTGATGCATTGATCTTATGTTATAACCACCAGTTTCCTGAGCAATTCTCATTATTTACTCAGTTAATTAAGATTCATTATTAGATGTAACACCATTATAATTGCTGCATTTTGAAATTCACTGTTCAAAACTTTTAACATTAATCTCCTTAAAGACAATCAGATAAGACAAAATACAACATTTCATAATGCAAAACAACTAATTGTCCATCAAGATAACAGCTACAAAACATTATAGCCATTGAAATGACCAACAAGGGAAGAGCGACACATGTAAGAGAGAGTTTACAAGATAATAGCTACCATTACCTTCTGTTCATTTGTTAAGTTGCATACTATTTTTATTTTTAGGATGTTCATAGTTGTTTGAATTGCTTAAGTTGGCCTTTTAAGTGCTTGATTAAGGTTTATATTTTTTATTTTTTAAATTTTGAGCACTACACTATTTATGTATTTATTACTCTTTTAAATATTGGATGTCATCTAGAGAATAATATTCTGTTCATTTGTTAAGTTGCATACTATTTTTATTTTTAGGATGTTCATAGTTGTTTGAATTGCTTAAGTTGGCCTTTTAAGTGCTTGATTAAGGTTTATATTTTTTATTTTTTAAAATTTCGAACATTACACTATTTATGTATTTATTACTCTTTTAAATATTGAATGTCATCTAGTCCATGGTTAAGCCCAACTAGACCCCTAGGCTAGGCCCACTCCTAAGATCTACTTGTCACTTCCATCTTTCACGAGATTCAAAAATTATGATTGATATGCACTTCTATGATCCCAAAAAAATGGGAATATTGATTCAAACCGTATAAATAGTATAACCATAATAATAGATTAAGGGTTTGTTTGGCAAATGGAAAGTTAGCAGGAAACTAGAAACTAGTGAAAACTCTGTCAGAGTTGCCATTTAATTGCATATTTGACAAGCGAAATGTGTTATGAAACTTGTCAGGCCCACCGCCAAGTCGTGGAAACTAGTCGCCTTCTTAGTTTTCACCCCAATGGACGTAAACTCATCGGGATCAATTATGACCAAATTGTTTAGTATTTTTCAAAATTAAACACACATTAATCCTCTATAAATTATTTTATTATTATTATTATTATATGTCATCATTTTTGACAAGTTTCTACTTCCCACTTTCTATCAAACAAACAACATGTTTACTTTTATTGAGAAAACAAACAACATTTTTATTGGAAACTCATTTTTCTAAAGTTTCTTATGGTTTCTAAAAACAAAAAAGAAACCAAGTTTCTTAGTTTCGAAAAGTTCTCATTTGCGAGACTGCCCTAAGGAACAAAACAGAGAAACTAGATATTGGTGCAAGGTGTCCAAATAAGCCACATAACATTAACTACTAAGTAGCTTACCCAAAAGTTCCCATGACCCTAGTCGAAAGATGATGACTTCCTTCGGCTGCTTCTTTTGCCAAACCAAAATCTGCAACCTTTGGGGTGAAATCTTCCTCTAGTAATATATTACTGGCCTTAAAATCTCGATGTATGACACGAGGATTAGAATCCTCGTGCAGGTATGCCAGGGCTCTTGCTGCACCAAGGGCAATCTTCATACGGGCATCCCAGTCCAGTGGTCCTTTACTCTTGTCAGCACCTGATGCAGTATCAGAATTTTCAAATGTTTTGCATTTGAGAGTATATGGTACAATTCATTCTGAGAAAAATGTTTTCGTATTTTCTTGAATAGTGTTATCATATATTTAAAAAAAAGAATAAGGAAGTTGGTTATTTCCGCAATAGAAAAACAAAGCACAAATGCATGCTAAAGTCAACAATGAGAAAAACAACAAAAGCAAACATACAAGTCATATAAAGAAACTTCACAAAAACAAAGTTTAAGGATCACATGAATAAGAAATAGAGAACTATCAGTTTAGCCTCACCATAACTTTGGAATTTAATGCAGCCAATGGGACTTTCTACTTGGTTACCCAAAAACACCCAGGATGAAAATTGTGAGCCCAGTTGTCATTTTCATATGGAAAAAAATAAATACAGCGACTTAAATTAACGAAGTTGTGGACCAAAAAAATGATACTCATAAGAGATTTAGATCTATCACACGAGTACATGTTTCACCGTTTCGACCATACTTACCAGGAAGACAGTACGTCCTGGGTCATGGAACTGGTTCGGGAACAGAGTACGCTATTTGCCTATATTTTCGGTACATAGGGGATAGGGTGAGTTGGTTCACCAAGTCAGTTTGCGGTACGTTTAAAATCCTAAGATAGCCACGATCCTAGTTACTTGTTCAAATTTGACTAGATAATTGTGTCATATACTGAAAGAGAACCTTATATAGAATATAATAAATTTTTACTCATTGCTTTACTTCATTCAATAAGATGTAAATTTTGACTTTTCTTAGTCATACATTAATTTGGAACACAAGCATTCCGAATAAATAATACAATGGTGCCAAATCAAAACATGTAACTAAGCCATAAAATAAAATAACAAAAGCATCAGAAAACTCATAAGCTCATTATCTTCTTTGCATGAGCAACTTGTGAAATATAGTGGTGGCTCAAAAGCAATGAAGAGACAACAATGGTATCAAATTACAAAGTCAAACTTCATGAGAAATTGCATAGCTATGGAATCCCAATTGACAAGGAATCTCAAGTTTTTTTTTTCCAACTTTTTTTCATTGAAAGAACCTCTTGCAAAAGTAAATTTACATTGAGATTTCAGTGTTTGATTCGGATCGCCAAATTTAGTGATCCGGATCGAGTAACATAGCGATCTGAATTGGTAATGTACCCCGAACTGGAACGCTCGTACCAGGAACTCTCGTACCAGGTACGGGTTCGGTGGGGGTTTAGGTGCACCCAGTAACTATAGCCCCAACCATAAATAACCCACATCAGCACACAAGAAGGCATCTATGTTGCAGGATCACAAAAATACAGCAGAACATGACACAAATGCTGTGAATCAGCACCAATTTTGGCAATGTCCTATTCTATTTTATTATGTCCAACAGGAAAACAACATGGTGACTGCACTGATTTTGGCTTGTGCATGCTTCCTTCGCCAGCAGAAACTGGTTTGCACAACTTGGAAGCTGCAATATCAAAGCAACTTACGAAGCCATATTTGATATACAGCCAACAAATTCCTGTGTAACATAAAGCTAAAAATGCATGTATTTACAGCTTTCCATGTAAAACCGCTACAATGCAGCCAGTATCCAAATAGATAAGAGGGAACCAAAGAGGACTCACGCATATATTTAAACAAGATCAGTCCTGTAAGTATTATTGATAGGTAAAAATCAAATCACTAGAAATTGTTGGATGATGGTGAATTCATAGAATTTTAGAAATATGTGAGTGAAAAAAGTAATTTAAATCAAATGCGTACCATGAAGATGGGACTCAACGCTTCCATTGCGAATAAGCTCATAAACTAGGCAGCGCCTGTGTCCTTGTATACATATACCAATCAGCTTGACAAGATTACGGTGATGCAATCGGCTAAGCATCTCTACTTCTGCAATGAACTCGCGCTCACGATCTCTGTCCTGGTCCAATCTTTTAAGCAACTTAACAGCAACCTCACAGCCATCTTCCATTATCCCATGGTAAACACGGCTAGATCCTCCTTCACCCAACAATTTTCTAGAGCTGAACCCTTCTGTCGCCTTCTCAAGTTGACTAAGTAAGAAAGTCTTCACTGAAATTGGGCAAGTAGCCATGGGGGAAAGAAAGGATAAAGATGCCGAGCTTGTTATACTACTTGGTACTGTAGATCTGATTCCTGCATCACATATATTTTGTCATAACAACTTTGATTTACTTTTATAAAGTTCTAAACAATACAAATGATGTAGAAAAAGAGTATGAGTGCTAGTTTAAAAAACAGAGATTTGGCCTACATGATATAGGCTAAATTCAGTACTGTGACAAACTGTGAAAACTTTTTTAAGGTCATACCTGCGGGTTTACCTATGAAGGATTGGCTCGACTCTCAAGGGGTATCATACAGCTACGGTTCAGCAATTCAGCTTATAAGGATTTTAGGATTGTTTTATCTGGGATCATCTTAGTAATGAGTTATTCTTTATTTGTGAACTAATTAAATAAGGAAATGTTTAAGAGGCAAATCAGCTTTAGACATCTTCCCTACATCATTCCCATGTCTATCATAACAACGTCATGTTCAGACGTAAAAACACAAGATGAGAGTACTTAAGAATGGGTATATCAGGTAGATATGTTGTCATGAAGTTATTACTTATGGGTCGTTTCACATCTCTAAGGCATTACCTAAGTGTTAAAGGTATAGTAATAGGACTACTAATGTGGCCCCACAATCAAACATTCAGGGTCATGGTAGTAGTTCACGCAATTGCACCATCATACTATGTTAGACAATAAAGTAGACATGCATATAAGTCATTCAATCACAGATTTGAACCGTCTGACTTATGAGCATAAGCATGCTCTGCTTCCAAACTTCATGGGTGCCAGTTTTATGCACTTGAAGTACCAAGGTGATGAACAAGATCAGAAAAAACACAGCTATGCGCTCGAGTGTTCCTTTGGTCTCAAGTATGGGTGTGCCACTATTCTCCTTTTTGTATGAGGTGTTTCTTACATGATTGAGGTCGCCATTTGTAGGCCACCCAGTCTGAAAGAGTCTCATAGGGTCACACACACAGTGAACGTGTGTACATTGCATACGAGGCTTGGATATTAAATAATCGTGACCAATTCATATTTCCTTTAGAAGCAGGATATTATAAAATCTCAACACTTATGGTATACGCTAAAAGGTCACATTACCCACTCATCTTCACTATGCAGACTTCAAGTCCTAATAGAGAGGATTCATACATAGCTATACCTATCCTATTTTGGCATGTAATAATGAATTTTGGGTGTTTGTGCTGTGTCCAATATGTGAAAAGGCACCAATTTTGGAGCACTTGTGCTCAGAATATATCATGTCTGTATTCATGTCCTTGCAACATAGATCAACACTATCCACGATAACATCACAGTTTATTGTAAGCCTAGCTAGTCCAACAAGCATGTAATCACAAAATTTGTATCTACCTGGTCCTGGTCTTCTAGTGACTGTTGAATTCGCAGATTCAGAAATAGTAGGTGCTCGTCGAAATTTCTTTGATCTCAACACAAAAATAGCCATTCCCAAGCATACAAAGACTAGCAAGCATGAAGTAAGTGCAAGTACAGCAATGATTCTAGCATTCATCTTTCCGGCCGTGACAGTGGGTACATTTGCTGTTAAAGGAAATTGGTGAATTTCACCACCAGGACTGACTGCAACAGATGCTGGAGGAGGAGAGGTAGGAAGTCCTGTAATGATGTTTGCATACAAAAAAATTAGAAGCAAATTGTTGCAAACAAGAAAGGTAAAAATGAAGTTGACTTATACAATTTTACCTGGATAACGGACATATATCACTTCGTAGTCATGAAATGTTGATTTGTTAATTGGCAATTTCCTCTGCCAAAACCTATCAAAAATCAATAGGGCAGTATAATTGTCAAACTTCTCTCCAAGTGGCACCAGTTCTATAGAAACTGTTGTCCTTCCTTCACCGCGGCTGCTGGCATGGGCTTCTATTATTTTCACTTGACTTTGTTTTAGAAATGTGCCAGCTGCGACATCAATTTCTAGGTCTCGAATCAGATTAAATAGCACATATGGATCTACTCCAACATCAATAACAACTTGCATAGGGTATACGCAAGCACATGGTGAGCCAAATGGAGTTGATGTCAGGGGTTCAGAACAGATTATTCCCTCACAATCTGCTGAAAATTTAATGCAGAATGAATCTGGTGAATTGTGTATCTTGACAACACTAGCATGCATACTTAAAAGTATCCAGTATATCTAATTACACAGAAAGTAAAGACCAAAGAAATGAATGCATCAGCTACAAACCTTGGGCTTGTGATGGGGTGAAAAGAGTAGGAGAAACTGCACTAGGTAGCCCTTTCTGATGGTTAGATATAGGAGGGCTTGCAAAAGAACCTGATCAGGTAAGTTAGTGAGATGCTAATGAATAATTACAGGACATCTTAAATTATGAAATGTTCCATACCGTGATAGTTTGGAGAAAATGCAGAACCAGATGCTTGTCCCCATGGCGTCTTGCTCCAAATTTTGAGTGGATTTGATGGATTTAATGCTGGAGTTCCTGATCTACTAGCTGCAGAAATTTACAGACAAGCTTAGTAACTGATGTTGAGCAATGACAAGAACTATATTTTTACTCAAAAATGCAAAACGTAATTTTGCGACATTAATGATGTTGGATGTCAAGAAAATGGAATGAGTTAAGTTTTCTTATGACAAATCACTTTTCCTTGAAAGTTAGAACTGGCCTAATTTAGGAAATTACATTAAGTGGTTTCTGCATATATTTATCTAGTGCAATAACATGAACTTGGTTTAGTAATAAAGTATGTACACATGATGCTAGCTTTAGAAGAAAGAGCAAGTTTGAATTTGATAGTGCGTGAGAAAGAGACTCTAGAAGTTATCATTGTTGCCTTACAATATGACATATCAGCATAAGATATCACTAGAAGATGAAGGTGAAAAGAACAGAAGTACTGGCATTGAAAACCCACAACTGCTCAAACTCTAGCAGAACCCGGGCTTGACCAAATATATAGTATCAGGCACACTTAAGAAAAGCCCATGACATTTTACTCACGAGTCATAACCAGTATGCCATTCAATGAACAATGAGGGTCAGAACACGCAGAGGATATATAAATAATCAAACTAACGCCATGAGAAGCGGCAATTGACAAACAATGTTCTAGTCTTTATGAGATGCATTAGCTCCGCACATGCCTTCCAGTGAATGAAAATATCCACTAGTATAACTCCTCTGCCAAATGATCCAATGTATCACTGAAAAATATGCTTACCATGATTTAGTGATAACCTCCTCCAAAATGGCTGTTCCCTAGGATTCTCTGTAGGGAGCAAGTTTATATGCAGCTGCTGGTATCCTGAAAGAGAATAGATACAGGTTAGAAAAAATAAAGCATTGCCTTTCATTGCAATCCATCGCCATTTTTTGTGCAAAGAAACAAAGCAAAAGCCTGCTGTTCTGAGCACAGTGTTAGCTGCAATTCAATCTGCTAGTCTAGACAATTACAATATTACATATTAACAAAAGGTATTCTACCTGTGTAACCTGAACTTACTATATAAGTATAATTACTAATAATAAGCTTGTATCCAATTTCCTTTATTCCATGATGTGGTAATAATCTAAAAGGAAGGTGCAGGTACAGATCAGTATCCTTTTTTTAAGCTATGCATACACAATTTATTATTCTTAAGAATGAGACTAAATTTAAGAAAACATTTCATCCAGTTGTCCAAGTTAGTAACTCAAGGGAAGATAGTCATGGAACTGAACTTTGTTAGAATCAATCCAAAGCATTAAAACCCCCAGTTTCATGTCTTCCAAGCTAGACTGACCAAACACAGAACCACAAGTTGACAAAACGCAGACTAGACCACTCTTTTCCTTTTTGGAATAACTCTGACAATAAGACTAGAAATTTTCTGACATTCCTATTTAGTAGCCTTTTAACTAACCTTTTATAGCTCCCGGATGGCTCCTATTTCTAAATATTCCAAGTATTTTCACTATCAAGGACTTATTAGAGGGCTAACATCATGAAACTAGCAGACCAAGATCTGGCACAACTATAATAAGTTTGACATGCAGTTTAAGATAGTTCATAAGACGAACGGAAACAAATGATGGAAGAGCCACAAAGATACGAGTTTAGAGCTGGTGCCGTTAAAGATGTGATTAGATGATCCATCAGATTATTATCCATTTCAATTTAAACCTTCCCCGTGCAACAACAACAACCTCCAAATTTATTTCTCTCTTGGAGAATAGGAACAGAACTTATGCAGAAATCTTAAGACCAACCAGATGCATGGATCCAAAACCTGATGCATCTGGTTGGGCTCAATTATCAGCAGTACTAAAACCATTCTATTTCATATAAATTGGATTCATAGTCCAGTCATTGCGACAGCATTTTGTCTTGCTTTTGATTTTATTTTGAAGGTCTAAGGAGTATATATATATATATATATATATATATATATATATATATATATATATATATATATAATTGCACTTTCATAGGGTTTTGCATTGTTTTTTAATGAAATCCCAAAAGGGAGGTACATCTAGTTTTTCTCCTCACTTGTTTTTTTTTTCCAAGACTAGGGTTAGCCACCGTCCTTTTCTCCATCTCTCATGCCTTCGTAGAACCACATGAAAAACAACATTACCATAACTGGAAACTCCACTAATCCCCTCCTTTAGTTATACAATCTTCACAGACCCAAACTAATGCCATATGAAAGCAATAATCATGATGTTCCATATGAACACAAGAGTCATGGCCTCTTGGTGGAATGCCTCTATACTCTTTTAACAGACCATGTCATCAAAATGCAAATGCCTTGCCTAGTTCATGGTACAGAGAATATATTCTCTACTTCACAGAGTGCTTTTTAAGAAACGACGTACTTCCCAACTAAACAAGGGAAGACTTTTGCCATGAACAGAACCCCATGAAGAAGAAGAAAAATCCATATATTTGTTCCTTACCCCCAGTCGAAACATCTTCTGATCACCTCCCTTTTAGTCATTCCATCTCAAAGAGGTACTAGCTTGGTAACCCCAAAAGGAAGCAGAAATAAAAGAATCCCAATATGTCAATAACGGTGAACTTACTGACACTTTTAGTAGATAACATTCAGAAAGATGGCAACCTAATTTTGTGTGCTAATAAAATAGTAACGAAATGTAAAAGTTGTCTCAAAGACAACATCCTCTTCTGATCACCTTCCTTTTAGTCATTCCACCTCAAAGAGGTAGAAGCTTGGTAACCCCAAAAGGAAGCAGAAAATACAAGAAAACCAATACGTCAATAAAGGTGAACTTATTGACACTTTTAGTAGATAACATTCCATACAGATGGCAGCCCAATTTTGTTTGCTAACAAAATGGTAACGAAAAGTAAAAGTTGTCTCAAAGACAACATCCTTTTCTATCAAGATTGGCCTAGAAAAACAAGAAAGCCTCTATCCCAAATTTTTGGGATAGGCTGTTTGAAACCTTTTCTTCCATTCAGCTCTTTAAGGACCGTGTCTTCTGTAATATTAAAATAACATATCCTTTTTTACAACTTCAATATATGTTCAAGGCCTACCCCTAGTCTTATCGGATCCTTTAAAAAACATCTTAAAGGGTTTGCGTAGCACACGCCAAAACAACCTAAGACAAATTTTTGTTGCCTTGTTCTCAATTGGAACCTTAAAGGCTTAAACTTTGCACGAATAATAGTATCTTGATACTCATCCATCTTAGCATTCTCATGTATTTGTTTATGGATTGCCCAACACTCCGTTCAATAAAGTATGGATGGTCTTATAGTTGTCTGATAGAACTCTCCTTTCAATTTCAATGGTATCATGCTATCACAAAGTACTCCAAAATGGTTCTCCTATTTCAACCATCATGTTTTAATTTTATGCATGGCATCCTTCTCACCTTTCCATCATGTAAAGAGATGGAGATGCAAATTAAAGTTGCTAAGTCTTTCAAAATCTTTTCTATTGAAAATGTAATGCATACTTAGGGAATCTAAATAATTTCACTAACAAGAAGAGAATCTCACAAAACCCAATAAAAATGTAACGGATGCTCATAGGATTGTGTTACTCATTTTCACTTTGGCTGGATGTGTCACAGAGATGAGTACAATTCCTACAAGAAATTGTATCATTTTACCTCTTTGTGTAGAAGCTTTATAGTCTATGGGAACTTGGAGAGTGTTCATTGGTTGCATGAGATTAAACCTCAAATCCAAAAGGCATGCGTACCTACTTACCAACTGGCCACCTAGACTCTATGGCACCACCCTCTCATGCTCATAGCTATCTTGGCTAGGAGTTTGGCACCAAATATATAGTTGTTCTCAGGTTGAACATTAGTCATAAAATCTTTGTCAAATCTTTTATGGAGCTATCTTATGCTCCATAGCCGACCCCCATTCTAATGGAGAAGGCTTGGATGATGATGATGAGAGTTCATGATTACAGCTAGCACTATTACAATAATTATTAACTTACCTCCCATTTATAACTCTTGAATGGTGAACTGTCTATAATTGAAATTCTTAAGTTATGAAGCCTGGTGGAATCCAAAAATGATGGTGTCAGACACATGTTGTGTCTGATTTTCCGTGTTCGCATTGTGTTGTAATCGTGTCCGTGCAATGACATAAGCATCACTGCATCAGTACAATATTGCAGCATTCATAATTAACAGCTCATATTGTTATGTCTGAAGAACATACAGATCTAATATCACAAATGTAAAGGTGCTTAGCTCGTTCTTATAATGTAGTGAGTTGATTGTCAATCATGCATGATAATGAATCCAAGTTAGAAAATCTTTCAACCTGTCGATTATTATCACCTTTCCCGGGCAAAGATGGGGATCGTAACATAGTTTGTACCACAAGTAGAACACTTTTCATTCTGTCCATCAACTTCTTTCCATTTCCTTAGTTGTCATCAATATCTCCATCAAAACTGATCACTCAAAACTTTCTGTCTCCAACTAAAGTATTCATCAAATAAACATTACAAGGATGGATCAGAATTATAAAAAATGGTTTCCCAGTTTTGCCTGGCAGCATTTTATGTGAATATGAGGAGATTTACACAGAGCAGTATCCTTTCTCATAAAAGTTGGGTTCATTCTTTCCTCAAGAGACTAGAATATGAGCTGCATAAGCAGCATGTTTCAGCAATTACTATTGCACAAGATGATTTGTGGAACTTAGGGATGTATCTTTGATCCTCATCTCAGTCATACCCTCATATTAGCATAAATATCTGGCATCTGTCTGTTAAAGATATGGATACTAATAATAGATGCTAAATATCCAGTAACATAGTTATTCAGGTAACTGGGAAGTATATGCAGTAGGACCTACAACGTTCTTTTGCTATGCACTAGGAAGTAGGGCCTACAACTTTAATGTCTACCTAGCATTTGTTCTAACTATTGTTAACGAAACTCCATTTTACTCCCAAAAAACATTTTTGATTCTTATTAGTATTTTTCTCACAAAAATGTTTATTAGGTCGTGTTTAATACAAACTCCTTATATAGAAGGATTGAAACGGACGGTACTTAAGCATATGCAGATTTGTATGAGCTTTTGTTTTTAAAGCCATTTTATGAAGAAGAAAAATGTTAGTTGTAGAAATCACGTACTAAACACAAATATATCATGTTCTGCTTTATGCTGAATGCCGTTTTGCCAAATATGGTTGTAACATATTAAGTGTTAAGAACATTCAGTATAGATTATTCCACATAGTAACATTGTTTTACAATCTTTCCTATATTAGAAGTCGAAACATCATAATTCTGCTCAATCAGATTAGTCTAGGAAGCACAGACACTCCAAAAATCTGGGTCGTATCGTGTCGGACGTGGTATCGGATATAACCTGGACACTCAAAAATACACTAGGACATATCAAAAGTGATGTTGTGTCCATGTTGCCATGTCCTTACCGTGCCATGTCGTATTCGGGTTCGTGCAACTTAGCAGTTGGTGCTTGATACTTTGAAATGATCCCATAAGCACTTTCAGGTGCATATACATATAACAATTACTTAGAGAACTACACAACTAAGGTAATATCAACATATGCTCTTTAGCAGCTTAATTACACCCATGGTGTTCTTACTTCAAACAGTTGACCTTGTTGTGTCAACAAAACATAGATTTCTGGTGCTCACGTAATGTAGTCTCCTTAGTGCCATTGTTTAACTCCACGCAGTTAACTTTCTATTATACAAAACCATAGGCATAAACTTTTATAGGACTACCAGGGTATTCTTGTGTGTTTGCAACAACAAAACAGCCCAAAAAATTCACTGTGCGCTTGTCTTGCAATATATGCCAAGATTTAAAAAACACTAATTACAGTTGATCCCTTTGTAATGCTTAGCTTGCAACTTTTCTGCAATATGAAGCATTGACAAAGTATATGTTTACTGTAGAAGATAGTTCATAAAGCTGCATGCAATGTACATATTGTATATGAATGGATGGTACACAAATCAATGTAATGATTTATAAGAAGAACAAAAGTACTGAAAATTACTATAATCTTCTGTATGAAAATGGGTCATTTCACAATATAGTGTAAGCAAGGAGACTCCATATGCTTGCCAAGTTGCCATTGTGTCTTATTAGAGATGTATTGGATACAAGAGAGGCAATCCAAATACACTAAGACATGCTGAAACAATTTTGTGCTCCTACCATCATGCTGCATCCTGATGTTTCATTTTAGGTCCATTCAATATAGACCACAACTAAAAACTCCACTAATAACTTTCCATTAGTCAGCATACTTCAAATGTAACTACATGTAAACTTTAAAAATCAAAAGATAAGCAGAAGGCCTTTCACTCCTTGTTAAGGAAATAAGTTCCCAGTAACCCCAGATCAAATCTCCACGAAAGTATAATCTTTTAAATGCTGCAGTGTGAAAACAACCCCTCTCCTTCTGGGTGCATGGATCTCTTCCCTTAATCAATTCATGGATTCTAAGGAAGCCTATGAATAAAAGCACAAATGGAGCATCGAAAAACATCTAGGAAGTATATGCACTCCAACAATTGATGCGGTGTCTGTGTCTCATCATGTCGAACACGACATGAACTGTCCAAAATACAATAGGAGTCTAGGACACACCAAAATCAATGCCATTCCCTGTTTGTTGCGTCATATTAGTGTTCGTGCAACATAGAAAAGCATGGATAATATGTCTTTCTCTCATAGTAATCTCCCTTCAGCCACAGCTTGAGTACTTGTAAAACGAACAAAGGTGACTTCAAAATGGTGGCCTAGTAAATGATGTCCCTGTGACGGACCGAAACACATCAGACATACAACATTGACATGCCAAATCAGTGCCATGCCCCCATGTAAGCATATTTTGTATCCTCTTCATGTATGTGCACATGTCATAAAACCATCACAATTCTAAGACAAAGTAGAGGCATTCAATGCGGAAATAAGCTCTATAACCCCATATGAAAATAACAGTGTGTGTAATTTCTTAAAGGAACAGTCTATTCAAAGATAATACACTATGATGGATAGAAGGCAAAACATTATTTCCCATATCCTCGCATTTTAATCCCTCATATTCTAGCTCAAATACTACATACTAAGGTTACAGAAATCGCCTCTGGAAAATCACTGTTTACAGAAAAATTTATTAGAATCTTGGAAGCAAAAAAGACGACCCAATTTGGGAAATTATTAATCCTCTCAGTCTCACTGTGTTTCAATCTTCACATAAATTCCAAGCCAAAGTTATTCTCGCGATAGATTGAACAACCGTAAATTTAGTATCTTTCAACAAACAAATATAGAAATTCAAATTTCACCATAAAAGAAACTAGTTCAGAAATTTAAGGAAATATATACCAGAAAGCGCAAAGTAAACTTTAATAGACTCAAAGTTCACTTTCCTTTGTTAACAAACGGAACATAGAGAATGCCTAATTTTGGCTAAAGCACCCATCATTTCCCAACATTTTGATCTCCCCATCAAGTCCAGCCATGTACAACGGACAGGAATACGACATGGTACCCAATTTTGGCATGTCCTAGTTATTTTGGAGCGTGTTTCATGTAGAATATAAGTGATTGTTAAGAACCTTCAAAGTACTCTATTATTTTGGTATAATCTTAGCACTCTATTAGGCCCCCATGATGTCATTTCTGATGTCATATACTAGTTGTCTACTCTTTATTATGTAATTCCCCTATATAAATTGGGGTTTGAGCTCTAATGAAATATTGTTTTACCAATGTTAACCCAGGAGAAGGTTTGGGTCTTCATGGAGTAGGGTTTGAATTGGATAGGAATAGGGTTAGAATGGGATGGTTGCCGCAGATTTGATAAGGATTAGGGTTTTGACTGTGGCAGGGACGTGGATGAATGACTGGGTTAGGGTTAAAGTAAGGAGGCATTGGTTGTGGCAGAGGACTAGGATTAGAGTTTAATTAGGAGGGTTGCAACAGTTGTCGGAGAAGGTTAGGCTTAGGGTTTCGACTAGGGACTACGGGTGTTGCTGAAGAAGTTAGGATTTCCACTAGGGGTGGTGGCGACTGCAAGAGAGGGTTAGGGTTAGAATTAATTGTGGCTGTGCAACAACGGGTTTCAGGCTTTCAGCTCGACAGCAGGTGGAAGTCCATAGTGGCAACAGGTTTGGATATGGTTAGGATTTGGAGGGTTAGAGTTTAGGTGCTATAAGAGAATAAGAAGAACAAAGTTTTGCGCAAATGAACATATACCATGTTAATATAGGATAAGAAATCTTTCATAAGGGCTCAGAGGTCAAGCTATATATGGGACCAAATAAGATAAAAAGTAGACAACTAGTATATGAAATCATGAATGACATACCTAATATAGTATTAAGACTATAATATTAGAGTACCAATACTAAACTAATAGAGTACTAAGACTATTCTTAACACTGACCCAGCACGAGATTTTTTGGAATGTCTATGCTTCCTATTTCCATCTCTAGTTCTCCTAACAATAGTCCCAGGGACAATGTGCTCAACAACAACATATCACAACAATAGAGAAACCAATTGAAGAAGTTCTTAAAATACATAGGGGGGAAGTTTAATGGATCCACACCCCTCTTTAATCAACAAATGGAGCATAATTATTCTCAAAATAAAAAAATGGAGCATCACAATTCCAGCTCCAAGTATTTCTCAGTATTTCTCCTAGTCCAAACATTCACAATAATTTAGACTAGTTCAAGAAAGTCTCAACCCTAATTTCATATACAGAATATTTATATGAGGAGGGATCGGGATCCCCACTCTTATGTATCCCCAATTTTTTTCATGATCACAGCAGTTTGATATATATATATATATATATATATATATATATATATATATATAGTCAAGGACCTCTAGCTCAAGTGGTTAGAGTGAGTCATATCCTCCCAAGAGGTTGCAGGTTCGAGCAACGAAAAAAGCACATTTAATTTCCTGTGGAGGAATTAATGTGAGTAGTGGTGCGGTTCAGGTGCGGTTCAGGTGCGATGCAGGTGCGAGCCTTCGGACAGGGATGTATGGGGTCTTTGGTCTGAGTTTGTAGGCCTTCGGGCAAGAAGTCTGTAACACAATTACCTCTTCATATATATATATATATATATATATATATATATATATATATATATATAACTTAGACTAGTTCAAGAAAGTCGCAATCCTAATTTCATAAACAGAACATGTTGGAGTTTTTCTTCTTCAAAGGCTAGAAAGATAATCCCACATTGGAAACACTCCAAATGAGTATCTTAATATAATACCATGCTTGGTGTTGAGAGATACACATGGGGTGGTGGCCCAAGTGGGTGCCATGTGGGTTGTTTTCTTAGAAGGATTTAAGTTTAAACTCCTCAAGAAAGCATTTAAGCTTTTTGGCACTCTCATGGAAAAAAAATTAGGAGCTAAGCCCCAAAGGACAAAGGACACATAAGTTGAGCTCGTGTGCTCGTTTTATGCGCAAGTTACATGCATGGGTGCAAGCGCGGGCACTAAGCGGGCTATGCGAGGGCTATGCGCGGCTATGCACAGCTATGTGCGTCTACGCGTATATGCACATCCGTTGTTGCACTGTCGCACGTATGCGCTTATGAGTCACAGCGTTGTTGCACCTATGCGCACATGAGCAACTGCTGCTACTCACATATGCGCAGACAGTGTTGTTGGGCGCATATCTTCGTTGATTGCGGGATTTGGACGAATATGAAAAGATTGTGTCAATTATTCATATCCAATTTTGATCATATTTTTGCGGGATTTAAATATATTTGATTGTTATCTTTCCGGAATTAATTGACGGCTAGGATTAGAATAGTCAGGGTGTCCTCCCTACTCTATAAATATTCTTTTCGTATCTCCTTTGAGAACTACTTCGAAATTGAGAGACAGAAGAGAGTATCTTATTGCTACTGTCATTAGAGTCCAGGAGTCCATTCGAGTTAGCAACAAAGGTGACGGTGAGCATTCAAGAATTTTTTTTTAACTTGTTGGATCCTGTGAGCGGATCGTCTAGATGGTGAATCTTGCTTTGAGCAACGGTGGTCGTCATCACCCCAGCAAGAATTGTTTTCTGTCTTCTTCTCTTTCTTTCTTCTTCTACGTTGTAGTACGTTCTGTTTTAATTGCAATTGTGTTTGTAAGGAAGAGCGAATTTCATATTCTGGAAATTGTAATCGGATCTTATATTATATAGAACTTCGTTGGAATCTATGCAGTTAAAAACGGTTTTTTTTATGATAACGGTCCAGTAGAGTTATTGATATATCACAGATATATCGGATTTATAACGGTAAATATCGGTTTGCATTTAAACACAATTTTTATATATGATCAACACTTTTAATAGTTATCTATTACAAAATATGCAAGAAGAGTTTCTTTAAGCATTAAAATTAAAAGGTTCATAGTTCATTCCAAAACCAACATTAAAATATAAAAAGTACCCACTTCAACGGTTCAACCAAGGTAGTGAAAGGCGCACTCGAGGCGCAAAGGGTCCAAATCGTCCGAGGCGCAAGGCGCACTTAAGGAGCGCGCCGGAGCGACGCGAGGCACGAAAATTTTATATATATATATATATATATATATATATATATATATATATATATATATGGGTAAACGAAATATGAGTCATAAGCTCATATTCCTATATGAGCCATGCACATGTGGACCAATAGGAATGGATTCCTACATCTCATGTGCACCCATGTGCACTAGTACACTACATTCCTATTGGTCCACATGTGCATTGGTTCATGTAGGAATATGAGCATATGGCTCATATCCCTTTCTCTCTCTCTCTCTCTCTCTCTCTCTCTCTCTCTCTCTCTATATATATATATATATATATATATATATATATATATTCACATTGGGTTTCTACATTGATAAACATGTGTGCTTCAAATTCTCCCATGTCTAGGTTGCAATCACTTTGAATTGAGTGAGAGAGAAAACAGTAAAAAAAAGTACATCAGCTCAAAAAAACAGTCTAAAAACAGTACAACAGTTAAAAAACAGTCTAAACATATTTTTTTCACAAGATTTTCAAGGCGCGCCTTAACTATTCCAAGGCGCTCGGAAAAGACGCACCCAGACATGCCTTAGGTGTGTCTTAAGAATTGCGTCCCGCCTGGAGTGCCCTGAGGCGCTGCCCCTGCACCTAGGAGCAAGGCGCACCTGAGACGCGCCTTTGACTACACTGGGTTCAACTAATATGAAAACAAAAATGTAGCAGTCGGCAGAATAAGAATAAAAAGAAAATGTAGCAGCAGCAAGAAGAATAAGAAGAAAGTTGAAGAAGAAGAAGAAGAAGAAGAGAAGTTGCAGAAGAAGAAGAAATTAAGTTGAAGAAGAAGAAGAAGTAGAAGTAGAAGAAACGTACCAGCAGCCGCAGCAGCAAGTTCTCCGCTGCTACTTCTTTTTTCTCTCTCTCTCTCTCTCCCCGCGGGATCCATCTCCTCTTTAAACCTAACATAACTATGATATATCGATTTTTTTTTTCAAAACTGATATATCAAAACATATCGGTCATATCGGCCGATTATATCGGTTCCGATATTTAACCAATATTTTCCAAAAAAAATTTGGTTTAGGACCGATAACGATATATATCGGTTATATAACCGATATATATCGGTTATTAACTACATAGGTTGGAATTGAGGTAATTAGAGAGCAAACTTGTTTGCGTGAATTTCTGATCTCGACTACAACTTCAGGATCAAAAAGAGAACGGACTGGAAGGTCTTGCGTTAATCCATGTTCCTAACCTCTATGATCTATCTTTCATCTACCTCGGGACTAACAGAATATATATATATATATATATATATATATATATATATATATATATCCCACGACAGTTCCAGCCACCATAAGCATGCATTGGTGTTTTTTTCCCCACAAACCACACATAAAATCCAAACTTTCCCAGTAAAAATT